>JANAVB010013596.1:1017549-1220576 GCA_029216955.1 Iris pallida
AGTTTTCTCCAATATATCAATCAATATTATGTTTATATAATTGATTTTAGGGAAAATTTATGAAATGCCCAAAAATTTAAAAAGTTTTATGAAAAACCCACCCCAAAATAAACTTTCATCGCGTGCCCAGCATTAACTTAAAAATTAAAAAAAGGGCACGGCATGACCCTTTTGCCCTTCTAATTTATTAAGAATATCAACAAACCCAGCAAGTTTTATGAAAAACGGTTCGATTCCAGACTCTTCAAAAAAGTGTCTCTATCGCTCCCTCCTCTTCCATACTCTGTTCTGTTGCGATTTTAGGTCATCTCCTCCAAAAATCTTAGAAATTTCTTACAAGAAATCGCCAGCGAATCTCCATCACAATGTCGCAATCATCAGCAATGGAAGTAGACCAAGTTAGAGAAGAAGGAGAAGAAGTAGTTGGAAAACAACAGAAAGGAGGGAAGAAAGTTAAGAGGGTTGCTCGTAGACGAACCGCTCAAAAAGAAAAAGAAGTGCAAGAACCAGTAGAAGAACAAGAACACGGAGAACAACAAGAACAAGATCAAGAACAACAAGAAGCAGTAGCAGGGGGAGAAGAAGAAGATGAAGAAGAAGGGAAGAAAAAAGGTAAAACTTTGAGTCTTGTTCATTCTCCGTTTATATTGACGCGGCAAATGAAAATGATCATTCTCCGTCTATAAAATACACGGAGGATGCCCTTTCTGTGTCATTTGAACTAGAAATGGTCATTCTCCGTCTATTTTGAGACGGAGAATGGCATTCTCCGTGTTTAAACACACGGAGAATGGCATTTTCTGTGTTTTTGACCTAAAGAACGATCATTCTCCGCCTAATATGACACGGAGAATGACATTCTCCGTCTGTAAAATAGACGGAGAATGAACTTTCTTCTTGCATTAACCTAGAAAATGAGCATTCTCCGTCTTACTGACACGGAGAATTCCATTCTCCGTCTATTTTATAACGGAGAATGACGTTCTCTGTCTATTTTGACGCGGAGAATGGCATTCTCCTTGTAATTTGACCTAGAAAATGAGCATTCTCCGTCTTACTGACGCGGAGAATGCCATTCTCCGGGTCAAAAGAGACGGAGAATGCCATTCCCCGTGTTAAAACAAAACGGAGAATGACATTCTCCGCCTAATATGAGACGGAGAATGGCATTCTCCGCCTTACTTAGACGGAGAATGCTCATTCTCCGGGACAAAATAAAGGGAGAATGTCATTCTCCTTGTATTTTGACCTAGAGAATGAGCATTCTCCGTCTTACTGACGCGGAGAATGAGCATTCTCCGTCTTGCTAACGCGGAGAATGACATTCTCCGTATTAAAACACGCGGAGAATGGCATTCTCCTTGTAATTTGACCTAGAGAATGAGCATTCTCCGTCTTACTGACGCGGAGAATGGCATTCTCCGGGTCAAAAGAGACGGAGAATGCCATTCCCCGTGTTAAAACAAAACGGAGAATGACATTCTCCGTCTATTTTGAGACGGAGAATGGCATTCTCCGTCTATTTTTAAACGGAGAATGGCATTCTCCCCTTTATTTTGATCTAAAGAATGAGCATTCTCCGCCTAATATGAGACGGAGAATGGCATTCTCCGCCTTACTTAGACGGAGAATGCTCATTCTCCGGGACAAAATAAAGGGAGAATGTCATTCTCCTTGTATTTTGACCTATAGAATGAGCATTCTCCGTCTTACTGACGCGGAGAATGGCATTCTCCGTTTTAAAACACGCGGAGAATGCCATTCCCCGTGTTAATACAAAACGGAGAATGCCATTCTCCGTGTCAAAATAGACGGAGAATGATATTCTCCGTCTATTTTGACACGGAGAATGGCATTCTCCGTCTAATATTAGACGGAGAATGGCTTTCTCTTTATTATAATAAAGAAGAATGTTGACGTAAACCTAATTGTTGTTGTTTTTAGGGAAAAAAAACTGTCAGGAACAGAGACGAAAGACTTTTCCGTGCAACATTCACCCCAGTACTCTCTCTCATGGATGAGGTGAAGGAAAAGTTTCGCCATTTGCCTGAAGCAGTTGTCGAAAGCTTGAAGAATGTAGGATTCTACGACTTCGTAGATGTATTCTACAGAAATAAGGTGAAAAAATCAGAACTGTCTAAAGTCACCCAAGGTCTGGAGAAGTTGATGGGGACTTATTTGGAAGAAGATGGAATTGGATATTTCCAATTGAGCAGCAGTGTCAAAGTAGCACCAACTGCTGATGAGATGACAACCATTTTCGGTCTGCCAATGAATGATGACACTGAAGTTGATGATAAGTATTTGAAGATCATCACTGAGAAGCAGAAGACCCCCCCACCAGCAGACTCATTCAGCATGTGTACAAAACACTTCACAAGATTGCTGAAAAATTCCAAGGGCAAAGGTGCTGAAGTCTCAAACGCTGAAGTTAGGAAAAGGATATTAGAGCTGCTGGGGGACGAAAATGCAAGTCCCGATGAGGTGGCCAAGTTAATAGTATTCAACTTGTGCCAAACAGCATTCTTCACCAGAATGGGGGGGTCGAACTTGCCATACAAGTTCTTCGCTCTGGTGGAGAGCACAGATGTTATAAAAAGCATCTGTTGGCCTCGGATTATACTGGGGTACGTTATGGACAGCATAAAGAGGGCTGTCACAAAATCTGAAGATGGTGATGTTGATATATCGTACAAGAAGATTGAAGGTTGTACGATATACTTCTTGTATTGGTTTGCAGAGCACAGTCGACTGGTAGAAAGGAAGTGCAAACCAACAGTCGCATCTCCAAGATTCTGCACATGGGATGGGAATAAAATCTCAATATTCCTAAAAAATGAATATCAAGGTGCTAAAATGGATTCAGATTTGATATTCAAGGATATTGTTGCATTGAATGTTGATGAACTTGAAGAAGTCCCAGCAGAGCAGCAATATGTAGAAGGTGGAGACAATTTTGTTGATGAAGAAGAAGCTCAAGCTGAAGCTCAAGCACCAGCACCCTCTACAGCTGACAATGTAGATATGTTGCGTGTCTTGCAGGAGAAATCTCAGCTTATCGCTGAGAATGAGCAACTCCAGGAAAGAGCCCAGCAACTAGCGGCAGATGTAGCCCAACAACGTGCTGTGGGGCTCGTTGCTGATGGCTTGGAGAAGGAGTTAGACTCTTTAAGGAACGAGAAATCGCTCCTTATTGATGATAACAAGAAACTCCTTAAGCGAGTTGAGGAACTGGAGGCACAGGGGTCGGAACTAGACTCCCTGAGAAAGCAGAAGTCTGAGCTTACTGCTGATAATGAGAAGCTTCGTCAACATGTTGAGGAGCTACTTCTAAAAGGTAAGATTTTATATTTTTTGTCTATTTTAATCTGTAATTACATGTATCTAACAAGGAGAATGAGCATTCTCCGTCTTACTGACGCGGAGAATGGCATTCTCCGGGTCAAAAGAGACGGAGAATGCCATTCCCCGTGTTAAAACAAAACGGAGAATGACATTCTCCGTCTATTTTGAGACGGAGAATGGCATTCTCCGTCTATTTTAAAACGGAGAATGGCATTCTCCCCTGTATTTTGATCTAAAGAATGAGCATTCTCCGCCTAATATGAGACGGAGAATGGCATTCTCCGCCTTACTTAGACGGAGAATGCTCATTCTCCGGGACAAAATAAAGGTAGAATGTCATTCTCCTTGTATTTTGACCTAGAGAATGAGCATTCTCCGTCTTTCTAAAGCGGAGAATGGCATTCTCCGTTTTAAAACACGCGGAGAATGCCATTCCCCGTGTTAATACAAAACGGAGAATGACATTTTCTGTATTTTGACATAGAAATGATCATTCTCCGTATGTTTTGACACGGAGAATGACATTCTCCGTCTAATATTAGACGGAGAATGTCATTCTCCGTCTAAATTGACACGGAGAATGTCATTCTCCGTCTATTTGGAAACGGAGAATGTCATTCTCCGTCTATTTTGACACGGAGAATGTCATTCTCCGTCTATTTTGAAACGGAGAATGTCATTCTCCGTCTAAATTGACACGGAGAATGACATTGTTTTTAAAAAGAAGATTATATAATATTGACATCATACCTCTTGTTCTTGTTTGTTTTTATATCAGTGAAAATGACAGAGGATCTGAAAAAAGAGAATGAAAAGCTAACTAATGATAATAATAGACTTCTAGAGGAAGTTGCCTCGTTGAATGACGAAGTCAAGAATAAGAACGATACAATCGTTAACCTTGAAGCAATGGCTAGAGCATTGGAAAGAGGGGATACTCAAGCAGTTCCCCAGAAGCATTACACAAGATCAAATGTACCTGCTGCAGATGAGGATGATTTTGCTATATTGCAAAAGAAGAAAACATCCGATGCTACAACAAGTAAGAAGGCAGGTCCTGGTCGGAAAAGAAAAGCTGCTACTAGTCCCAGTAAGAATGTAGCTCCTGCTGGGAAAAAAAAAGCTCCTTCCAGCCCCAAGAAGGTCGACAATAAAAAGGAGATGTCAGCTCCTGAAGAACTTGAGGAAGAATCTCCTCAAACAGCAAAGCTTGTTAGAGATGGAAAAATGCTGATGCAATGTCCGAAGCTCAGACTTTGGAACGTTGCAGACGATGAGCTGAAGCAAGTATACAGGAGCATCGTATACACAAGAAGGATGTCTCCAACGTAAGTATTCTAAACTTGAACCAATTTCTGTTTAGAATACTTATGTATATATGTACTTTCCAAGTGCAATGATCATTCTCTATTGGAGTTATTTTTTATGCAATTTTATCATTAGCCTATATTATTATCATAATCGAAACTAAATTTATGTGCAGTGATTATGTATATATGTACTTTCCAAGTGCTCCAGAAGAGTGTAAAATAAGAAGAAGAAATAATGATGTCAGCATGTTGTTAAGTGCTAAAGATTTTCAAGACATTATAAATGAGGCGGATATAGAAGCCGGTGTTATGAACTACCTAATAAAGCTTATGAACGACGTTCAAGCCGAATTAAGGCAGAACATTCAGTCAAGCTCGCAGGGTGCACAATGTAAATGGTTTGCAATCATGATGCCCCATTCATTGGTAAGAATCGAAACTGAAAAATAAATATTAATGTGTACAGCTACTAATAGTGTTGTAAAAAACTAACTCATGTTATTATTTTATTTTTTTTTCTTCTGGAAAACAGGGTACTGCCAAGATTATCGATAAAGAAAATCCAACAGAAGGAGCAGTGTACAATTTCAAAGTTGATATAGAAGATTTTATAATGGAGCTGGAAGATGACATTGAATGGCTATTCGTGCCACTCTTCCGCGAGGAGAATAAACACTATACGCTGCTGGCATTCAACTTCAGCTCCTATGTTTGGACGCACTACAACTCATTGCGGAAAAACACGGGCGCTAAGGGAATCGAGGATGCAGTATACATGAAGAATAAAATTGAGCCAATTATAATAAAGAAGATTGCATTGATGAGTAATAAAAGCCCAGCAATCTCGGAATATGAAACAACAGAGCTCAAGGTTTGCAAAGAATGTCCACAGCAACAAACACCCAGCTGCCTTCTGTATGTTTCATATTATATTGAAAAGTTGTCGAGATATCCATTTGATTTACGGAAGAAAACAAACAAACAAGTTCACAATACTATTGTAAAGAGAAGGCTAGATTTGGCTAAGGCTTTGCTTATGAGTAAATGTGCAATTCCTTTTGTAAAATGACAATGTAAATTGGCTAACAAATTCAATGTATATATTCTGTTTGTCAGGTTTCTTTTGTAATGTATTTGTTTTCCTTTGTATTGAAATTCAATTTTACGACTAATTTACATTGTTCTATATATGTAAATCTGTTTTGTTAAAGTTCTGTTGTTTGATTCAAACCTATAATGTCATTATCTGTGTTAATACAAACCTATAATGTGTGCATTTGGAACTTAGAATGGCCATTCTCCGTTTCGTATGAGACGGAGAATGGCATTCTCCGGGTCAAAAGAGAAGGAGAATGCCATTCTTCTTGTATTTTGACCTAGAGAATGAGCATTCTCCGTCTTACTGACGCGGAGAATGGCATTCTCCGTTTTAAAACACGCGGAGAATGGTTATTCTCCTTCTATTTTGACTTATAAATGGCCATTCTCCGTCTTAGGGACGCGGAGAATGCCATTCTCCGTTTCGTATGAGACGGAGAATGTCATTCTCCGGGTCAAAAGAGACGGAGAATGCCATTCTCCTTGTATTTTGACCTAGAGAATGAGCATTCTCCGTCTTACTGACGCGGAGGATGGCATTCTCCGTTTTAAAACACGCGGAGAATGATTATTCTCCTTGTATTTTTGACCTAGTAAGGAACATTCTCCGTCTTAGGGACGCGGAGAATGCCATTCTCCGTTTCGTATGAGACGGAGAATGTCATTCTCCGGGTCAAAAGAGACGGAGAATGCCATTCTGCTTGTATTTTGACCTAGAGAATGAGCATTCTCCGTCTGACTGACGCGGATAATGGCATTCTCCGTTTTAAAACACGCGGAGAATGATTATTCTCCTTGTATTTTTGACCTAGTAAGGAACATTCTCCGTCTTAGGGACGCGGAGAATGCCATTCTCCGTTTCGTATGAGACGGAGAATGTCATTCTCCGGGTCAAAAGAGAAGGAGAATGCCATTCTCCTTGTATTTTGACCTAGAGAATGAGCATTCTCCGTCTGACTGACGCGGATAATGGCATTCTCCGTTTTAAAACACGCGGAGAATGATTATTCTCCTTGTATTTTTGACCTAGTAAGGAACATTCTCCGTCTTAGGGACGCGGAGAATGCCATTCTCCGTTTCGTATGAGACGGAGAATGTCATTCTCCGGGTCAAAAGAGAAGGAGAATGCCATTCTCCTTGTATTTTGACCTAGAGAATGAGCATTCTCCGTCTTACTTATGCGGATACAACGCAATGGGCGAATGGACACATACAACAAGTGATCGCATAGGAAGTGGCCCGTGCCTATAAATAGGCCCTGGAGGAGAGAGAAATTTCATTATTCCCTTCTCTTTCAGTTTTTCAGAAAACTCTTCGTCTTTTTTCTTTAATAACCATGTCTCCAAAGGTCGCCAAGAGATCCGCGAAGGGCAAGGGGGCTGCGCCGAGTGACTCTCCTCCTGCGGCAGTGTCCTCGGCAGTGGTGAAGGAGGAGATGCTGCCTTCTCTCATCAAACAAGGGTCACCGTTCGTTAAGGAGGAGGTGATACAAAAAATTGAAGTAAAAGAAGAATTGTCGATGATCGGGGAAGGAATTACTCCCAAGATTGAAGCTGCTGTGAAAGAGGAGCCCAAGTCTGAGGGTAGTAGCACTGGAAGTTCTGACCATCCAGCCCCGGCCGACGACCTTGATCAATTACATCCTACATATGCGAAATGGTTGAGGGAATGGTATATCCCTCGACACAGATAGGGTCCGCGGGTTTTCATAAATTTCCGTATTTTGTATTGGTATTTCTATCTGTCTTCAGGTTTATGTTTCACTCCTTTTGGACATCAAATGTAATCCTCTACTTCTTGCCCTGATGAAGATATGAAGAACCTTTTGTTTTGCTCATGAGATGTAGTCCTGTGAATGTAACTGAAGCGGAATGTCATTCTCCGTGTCAAAATAGACGGATAATTCCATTCTCCGTCTTAAAATACACGGAGAATTACATTATCTTTGTATTTTGACTTATAAATAACCATTCTCCGTGTATATAAAACGGAGAATGGCATTCTCCGTCTTACTGACGCGGAGAATGGCATTCTCCGTTTTAAAACACGCGGAGAATGGTTATTCTTTGTATTTTTGACCTAGAAAGGAACATTGTCCGTCTTAGGGACGCGGAGAATGCCATTCTCCGTGTCCAAATAGACGGAGAATGGCATTCTCCGGGTCAAAAGAGACGGAGAATGCCATTCTGCTTGTATTTTGACCTAGAGAATGAGCATTCTCCGTCTTACTGACGCGGAGAATGGCATTCTCCGTTTTAAAACACGCGGAGAATGATTATTCTTTGTATTTTTGACCTAGAAAGGAACATTGTCCGTCTTAGGGACGCGGAGAATGCAATTCTCCGTTTCGTATGAGACGGAGAATGTCATTCTCCGGGTCAAAAAAGACGGAGAATGCCATTCTCTTTGTATTTTGAACTAGAGAATGAGCATTCTCCGTCTTACTGACGCGGAGAATGGCATTCTCCGTTTTAAAACACGCGGATAATGGTTATTCTTTGTATTTTTGACCTAGAAAGGAACATTGTCCGTCTTAGGGACGCGGAGAATGCAATTCTCCGTTTCGTATGAGACGGAGAATGTCATTCTCCGGGTCAAAAGAGACGGAGAATGCCATTCTGCTTGTATTTTGACCTAGAGAATGAGCATTCTCCGTCTTACTGACGCGGAGAATGGCATTCTCCGTTTTAAAACACGCGGAGAATGATTATTCTCCTATTTTTGACTTATAAATGGCCATTCTCCGTGTATCTAAAACGGAGAATGATTATTCTCCGTGTTAAAACACACGGAGAATGGTCATTCAATACATTATAAAGTCAGATAGTATAAAGGAGAATAAGTTCTTATGCTGATATGCAGAATTCAAACTATTACCATTGATATCAAAAAATGTAAGATATGTATTCAAAAAACAATTTCCAGTTATATAAAAGAAGGAATATATTTGTATGTATTAACGAGGGGGCGCTGCCCCCTCGACCACCGTAGCAGCACGTGGAGGCAGAGGACAAGTGCTGCGATTGTGATTGCATAATTCAAAACAATTCTGGCACCTTATCTTTCTCTTCTCTTTTCCCTTGTTCTCATATTTGCTCTTGTAACGGTCCACTTTTGGTCGTCCAGGACCACGTTTCGGAACAGGGGGTAGAACAACATCAGTGGGATTATTTTCAAACTGTTTTTCGCAATCTGGAACAGGACGAATAGCACATGAATATAACTTCCGGTAATAATCTGATGTCCAATACTGCTCCACAAAGTCGTAAACAGATTTATCTGAACCAACTCTGATGCATTGTATTGCATGGCTGCATGGGAATCCATATACCTTCCATCTACGACAACTACAATGACAATCAAGAAGATTCACCATGTGGGAGGAAGTATCTGCGATCACCTCAAATTCGAAATCACCGGACCGATATACCCTATAACATATGCCATCATCTGTAAGCTGCTTCAGCATATCCTCAGCGTATGGAGTCAATTTGCTATTCAAACCAATTGCATCCTTGTGGCGATCCGAAATCATCTTCATCATCTTCACACGGATGACATTTACAATTGCTGAAATAGGCAATTTCTTCTCAGCCTTTATCCATGCATTGAATGACTCTGCACAACTAGAAGCAACCTCACCGTATCTACATCCCGGGAAGAATGCGTTTGACCAGTGTTCAGGTTTTTGTTTATTCATCCAATTCACAACATGACCACAATTCAGATCATAAATCTTCTTGATTGCTTGTCTATACCCACCTTTATACAGAAAAACAAATAAGTAATAAAGAATTAGGTCAATTCACAAAATTATGAAAAAATAAGTGCATTCTCATAAGGATAATAGTCATTCTCCGTTCAAAAGCTAACGGAGAATGATATTCTCCGTTCTATGCAAGACGGAGAATACCATTCTCCGTTCAAAAGCTAACGGAGAATGCTATTCTCCGTTCTATGTTGGACGGAGAATGGTCATTCTCCGTGTGATTGAAACGGAGAATGACTATTCTCCGTCTTAATGACACGGAGAATGGTCATTCTCCTTGTTAAATTAATGGTAAATGCATTAAAAATGTGCATATATCTGTCTCATTAACACACCTGGAGTTAGAGCATATACTGCTTGTCTCCAAGCTTCAAGTACATGCGGATACAATCTTTCATTTCCTTTCTCTTTCATCGGTATGTTATTCTTCATGTGATAATAGCAATAGCTATGGTAATCATTAGGAAACACTTTAGGGACTTCAGAAACTAGACCAGTGCCTTGATCCGAAAGAAAAACAATACGCCTACTACATCCAACAACATTCTTTAGATTTCTAAGGAACCATTCCCAATTATCGCCATCTTCGCCTGAGACTATACCGTATGCAATAGGATAGAACTGTTGGTTACCATTCTTCGCTGTAGCAGACATCAAACATCCTCTAAACCTACCTGTAAGGAAAGTAGCATCCAAATATAGCATTGGACGACAATATTGAAAGCCTTCTACGCAAGCCCCATATGAAAGAAAAAGCCGCTCAAACCTCATTGATGAATCATCTTTCTGAAAGTCGATAACGGAACCATTATTGGTTTCCTTTACCTTGTTGACATACCAACACAAGTCACTGTAAGATCTAACATCATCTCCGTACATTTCCTGGTGCACCAGCCTAATGCCATGGTATGCCTGCCCGTAGGTAACAGATAAGCCGTAGTCGACCTTGAAATCATCGACAACAGATTTTGCTGACTTTTTAGGATGCATCCGAACAATGTCACTAACCAAACTTTTCACAAACTTTGCTGGAACAACCTGATTACCTTTATCCATATAGCCAGCTCCACAATTATGTTCTCCCACATACCTCTTCACCTCAAAAATTTGATTATCTTTCGAAATAGATATAGCATGGAAGCTCCACAAACAAGCATGTGTCTTGTAATTCTTGCAGCAAACAGTATACCTCCCCGGCTCAGATTTCAAAATGTGAAATGGATGACGAGATTCAAAACATACCTTTCTAACAGCATTCCTAACTTCTTCAACACCATTTAGAAAAATCTGACCAACACCAGTAATTGATCCAGGCCACATATCCGATTTCCTCTTCTTCACTGTCTCAGTTGAGCCCTCATAAAATTGTACTACTCGTTTGTCCTTTACAGTAGGAGAAGATCTACTCAAAGAACAAGAGGAGGAAGACGAAGGTCCCATGTGAAAGCTTTGACAAGGAAAAGATGTTGATGAAGAACATTGAGAGTATATTTGCTCCACAAATAGATCAAAACTCACATCATGAGTACCGTTAAAACCACCAACCAATGAGCGAAGCCAAAAATCACTTTCAACATACAGTTCAGTCCCATCAGAGTGCAAAAACCTGAAACGGAAGGAAAGTGGATCTAAAGAAGTCCATCGATCGCACACTTTATTCTTTAAAAAATCCACGGTACTTTCATGTGTGACACGGCAGGAAACTATGTCTCCCTTGAAACAAATGTTAACTAAACAACTTGATTCCATATCTTCCCCCCTGATAACATAAAAACATAAGAGGCCACAAATAGAACAATAAAATTCTTATCTAATAATGATTATTCTCCGTCTAAAAATAACGGAGAATAAATATCATCAGTTGGAACTAACTTATAATGATCATTCTCCGTCTAAAGTAAAACGGAGAATGTCATTCTCCGTCCAAATTAAGACGGAGAATGTCATTCTCCGTCCTAACTAAGACGGATAATGTCATTCTCCGTTCAAATTAAAACGGAGAATGTCATTCTCCGTCCTAATTAAGACGGAGAATGGCATTCTCCGTCCTAAAAACAAAACGGTTAATGATCTTTATAAGAAGTAATTGTCATTCTCCTTTAAAATATAACGGAGAATGCTATTCGCATAAAATAACAAGATTAAATATCTCACTAACATTTTCTAAGTTAATAATCTTCATAACAAAATCAAATTCAGCATAAATTATGAGATATACGAAGCTGATGGATGAATTTCTACAGATCTGAACTCTCACCTTGTTTTAAGATCTATAAAAAGACGGAGAAGAAGATCTTCTATCCACAATTGACCTAATCGCCGGAAACCACGAAGATGATGTTGATGATGATGATGATCGATGATGATGAAGGATGATCGACGTTCGACTGACGAAAACCACAGTGAACTACGAACGATTCTGCGATCTCTAATAAAGATTATATCAATGGATTTCAAATTTCTCGTGAAGAAGAAGAAGAATACGAATTTCTCAATCCAAATCTGAGTTTGCGAATTCATAATTATATATAGATGTCCAAATTTACGCGAAGGGGTATTTTTGGAATTATGATAATGGCAAATTTTGTAAATACATAGCAACTAGAGAGAATCTTGAAATATTTAACGTGTAAAAACTTAATTCTGGGCATTTCATAAAAATAATCCAGCGGGTGGGCATTTCATAAAAGCCCACCCCGAAATTGGGCTTCTCAGCAATTTCCAGTTGATTTTATTTACTATCTTAACAACTAATTCTTTTAAAGGATATACATTTTTTTAATTTATAACCATTCAAACGTTCTAGTAACCACATTCAGTTAATTTGATACAAATGGAAAAAGAAAATTATGACTTGTCATGTAAACACACAGAAAGTGTGATGTTCATGTTAAAATCACGTGAACATCATCCAAGCCTAACTTAGGCATTTGAATCGTAGAACACATTAGGTGTCCAATCTAATTTCCTATCCTGCTTAATCAATTCATGCTATCTTCTTCCCTTTTCTTTGATTCAATTATTTCTTTGATAATATAGTTGTATTCTTAAATTTCTACGTTGTTTGTTTCATAGGAAAAAAAATGGAAGATCACACAAGAATCATGATTGTAACAAATTTTCTTTTACAATATTTTATATATAAATATCTATTTGTGGGCATTATTCTCATATAAAAACATGCAAATGTCCTAATTAAAACTATATGAAGTATCAGGACCGGGCTTGAGTTCATGGGAGCACTAGACAAATTTTTAAATGAGTCCATATATAATATACAAAAAATTGAACTAAAAGTAAATTTTAAAAAAAATATTAAAGCCAAGAATTGAACCTAGAATCTCTAGTGTGCAAGTTTAACATATTAACACAACACCACAACTATTTTGTGATAAAGTAGGATCATGTTACATATTAGTTCTATTTTGGATACAAAATTAGTAATATATATATGTATATATTAAACTATTTTTTTGGCCCCCAAATTTTGTGGGGTCCTGGGCGGTTGCCCTAGTCGCCCTGGGTAAGGGCCGGCCCTTTGAAGTATATATTGTCCCCTATTTAATGTAATATATATATAACTACCATCTCCCGCCCATTGAACCTACCAATTCAGAAACACAATTAGAAGAATTACTCCCAACAAAACCTAAACCTGACCGTTTCCAACAACTCCCTCTTCATTTCTTTGATAGCTTTTCTTGTTCTGATCACCCAGTTTCTTGAGCAAAATCATAACCAATCTCTCCTTCACACTCTCTCTCTCTCTCTCTCTCTCTCTCTCTCTTTGAGAAATGTGAAAGGGAACAAGATCAGCCCGGAGGTTGGATTATCCTATCCGAAACTAATTTTGATTGTTCCTTAATCTTTATTATGAGGGTCGAACCTGAAAGATCACTAGCGATCCTAGTGGGGGTCAGACTGAGCCTATGGATTGTCCTAAGCAGAAAAATGTTGTCCAAATTCGAAGTCTTGTCAGAATTATCCATAAAGGCCTTGCCACCTTTGAGTTGGAGGTGATAGATAGAAAGAGTGGGCATAGACGGAGGGGAGAGATGGCTGGAGCTATGCGCCGGGCGGCGGCAGCAGGAGTAAGAATCGGGAGGTGATTGCCTGAGGGCGCGGAGGCACGCAAAGGGAAGGAAGAGGATCTCTAGAGGTCCATTGCGAGAATAGAGGCTATGTTGTTGGTGCTGCTTGGAGGATCTAGCGTGCTATGCTCTTCAGTACGTACCAGCATGCATGACATGGTGTTGAGTAGCAACTTTTTTTTTAAAAACAGGATTATGCATTCATTCATTCAAGAGTTCGAAATATTACAGAAATTCATGTCACGAAGAACATGGGCATAAATACAATCTGGAATAGAATCATGAACAATGGTGGAGTTCATGACATTGTCTATTAACGTCTGCGACGCTAATTGATGAGCACAATGATTAGCATCCCTTTGGATATAGTGAAATAAAATCTCATTTGTGGAGTGCAGGAGTTGTCTGGCATCAGAGATGATGTGTCTGGCTAACCAAATAGTAGAGAACATATTGGAATTGATAGAATCTATCAGAGGTTTGCAGTCTCCTTCTACTATTGTATTTTGCAGGTTCTTCCTTTCAATCAATACCATAGCCAAATGAACACCTAAAGCTTCTGCTTCAATATGGGATCCTCCATTTTGCATTTTCGATACAGCACACATAAACTGGCCTTCTTCATTCCTTAAGATAGCAGCTGCAGCCATCTTCCCGTCGAGAAAAGCACCATCAAAGTTGATTTTCCATTTGTTAGCATCAGGCGGATTCCAATGTGTAGTAGGAGAAGATGAATGAACTGCTGAATTGCATGTAGCAGGATGTAGGTTGTTTTTGTCAAAGGCCTCCTGCAAACGTGAAGCTTCAAGAGCAATCCAGTTGATGTTGATTGAAGGCTGCTCGAATATGTATCTTGTTTCTTGCTTTCCAAATGGCCCACAGCATGTATAAGCAAGACGAAACTTTATTTTGATTTCCTTTCTTGAGGAGATCAGTTATAAGTGAGGAAACTGTAGTTTGAGATGTGATGATTTTTGATATAGAAACTTGATTTTTCCACGATGAACCTGTAATAGAACAATGAATAAAAAGGTGGTCAGTTGTTTCCTCACGTACCTTGCAGATGGGACATGAAGCATCAATCTGGTTAATTCGTCGTTGAATGTTGGCGTTGGTGGGAAGGGCATTGGTGAGGACCCTCCATGCGAAGAGAAGGACCTTGGGACAAATATGATTAAGAGCCCACAACTTCTTCCACTCATTGAATCCCGAATGTGAAGCAGAATAATCATCCTTATTAAGCTTCTCATGAATCACTCTATATGCAGATTTTGTATTAAGCACCCCATCATTTGTATGTCTCCAAATCAATTGATCATTCGCACAATTGGATGAAAGTGGAATTTTAATGATTGCTTGAGCTTCATGTTGCGGAAATAAGATTGAAATGAGATTCTCCTTCCATTTAAAAGTATCAATATCAATGAGATCACTGACCAAATGAACCCAATTACTGGAGAATTGAAATCCTGATACTCTGAAGTTAGGTAAGTCAGGAACCCATGGGTCCTGCCATATATTGATTTTAGAACCTGTACCCACTGACCATATAACATTTCTAAGTAAGAAGCTTCTACTTTTTAATATACTCGTCCAAATATAAGAGGAGTTCGATGATGGTGTTGCATTCCAGAAGGAGGATGAGTGAAGATATTTACTTCTGAGAAGAGTACCCCAAATAGAAGTATTATCCAAAATGAATCTCCAGCATAATTTAAGTATAAGGGATTGATTAGAGATCAGGGGATCCCGAATACCCAGCCCCCCTGGAACTTTGGTTTAGTGAAAACCGACCATGAATTAAAATGAAGTTTCTTCTTGTCATTGTCTGCATTCCACCAAAAATCCCTCTGATGCTTTGCCAAGGTATTGGTGACTTTCTTAGGAATAAGATAAGATGACAGATGATAGGTAGGAAGGGAGGAGAGGGTGGATTTGATAAGAACAGTACGACCAGCATGAGACAAGCAACGTCTCTTCCAACCTTGTAATTTGCCAATACTGGAATCTAAGATGTCAGAGAACGTACTAACTCTGTTTTTTGATAGCAGGAGTTTATGTCCAAGATATTTATCAGCAGAACTCATAGAGTTGACTCCTAGTAAGTTACGATAAAGCTGACACATGATTGGGTCGGTTTTTCTGGAGAAGAATATGGAAGATTTTTCAAAATTGATACGTTGCCCCGACCACAGTTCAAAGGATTGGATGATGATCTTAACCTGTGTGATATTATAGAGAGAACAAGTGCCAAATAATAATAAATCATCCGCAAAAGCTAAGTGGGAAAAGGAAATTGGGCATCGACTGAGCTTAATACTTTCATAAAACATATTCCTTTCCATGTTAATGATAAGAGTCGATAGTATTTCCATACTCAATATGAATAAGTAAGGAGATAGGGGGCACCCTTGTCGAATACCACAGCTAGGAGTAAAGGATGTAGTAGGTGTTCCATTCACTAGGACAACGAAGGATGTAGAGGATATACACTGCATGATGAGGTCATAGGATTTATCACGAATACCGAACCCAATAAGAGATTGACTAATGATACCCCAACTCAATCTGTCATATGCCTTAGACAAATCGAGTTTAAGGGCAAACAAACTTTTCCCAGGGCTGAATTTAGATATGGAGTGTATGAGTTCTTGTGCTATAATGACATTATCACCAATATGTCTCCCGGGAACAAAAGCATTTTGCAAAGGGTTGATGAGCTTCCGGAGATGAGGTCTTAATCTATTTGCAATGATTTTTGTGATTGTTTTGTATAGGACATTGCAAAGAGCTATGGGTCTGAAATCAGATGGAGTGATAGGTGATTGAGTTTTGGGAATGAGAGTGATATGTGTATGGTTTAACAAATTGGGCATAATACCCGTAGAAAAGAAACTTTGGATAAGGCTGGTTACCTCCATTCCAATGATGTCCCAATATTTTTGATAGAAAGCTGCTGGAAAACTATCAGGACCAGGTGATTTGTAGGGGCTCCTACTTTTAATTGTAGCTCTGATTTCCTCCTCATCAGGTACTGCACTAATAAGCTCATTATCGGAAGCAGATATGTGTTGAAGCTCCGCAATGATATGGTCGGAACTGGTTGTGTATTAGAGTCCTGGAATCGACTTCTGAAATGATCTTCAAAGGTTTTAGCAATGTCCTCATGAGTAGAAGCCATCTCACCATTATCTTTTTTGATACTGTAGATGGTATTTCTATGCTTCTTAACAGTAGCAGATAGATGAAAAAAATCTAGTATTCCTGTCCCCATCACCCAGCCAGGCTATGTTAGAACGCTGCTTCCAATTTAACTCTTTTTGGTGAAGAAGTTTATTTAAGCAGATTTGTATTTTCCTCTTATCTTCAAAAATCGAATCAGAAAAAGGTTTGCTTTGGATATTCAAAAGTTCTTTTTCATAAAACTTGATATCATTATCGATATTATGAATCCGAGATCTCCCCCAAGAATGGAGTTTAGGCAGAAGATTCTTTAGTTTAGGAAGGATATTAGTACCTCTGCAGTTGGTCCACATCTTAGATAGAACATGATAAAAATCAGCTTCTTGAGTCCAAGCTACTTCAAACCGAGGTAGAGACCGTCTTCATTTGAAGTTCATATCCAACTTTAGAAAAATGGGGTTGTGATCACTGTTGATGCTTGGTAAATGTAATACACCAGCTTTGGGATAAATAGAGCGCCATTTGAAGTCGACCATAGCTCTGTCAAGTCTTTCAGCAACATTATTCTTTGGTGTTCTCTTATTATTCCAAGTGAATGCAGGGCCTGAGTAACCAATATCCATAGCAGCTACATGATTAAACCAGTTGACAAAGTGTTTATGGTGGTGATAATTGAATGAATTACCACCTCTCTTTTCATCAGCACACAATATTGAATTACAATCCCCAATACACAACCATGGTTCATTTATAGAATTAATGATGATTCCCATATGCAACCAAAACTCTCTCCTATCAGCAAGCATAGGTGGGCCGCATAAGAAAATAGAGTGCCACTTTTGATTACTACTGACATGGTGAACATAAGTATGAATGTAATTGTCAGTTGATGAGATGATTTGGATGTTAACTTCGTTGTTCCAACAGAGTAATAAACCACCAGAGTTACCAACAGAAGATACAGCTGTATGATGAGCAAAACCGAGTACTCTTGTAATGTCAGAAGCTGCATTTAACGAGCATCTTGTTTCATAGATAAAAATAATACTAGGATTAGAAGGCCGGAGAAATGATTTAAGGCTTCGAATTGTCGGGTCATTCCTCAAACTCCGACAATTCCATGAAAAGATCATAGTGTAGGAGGCTGTTGAAGGCCAGCCGCGCCTATTCCTGCATCTTCCAGAAGATTCAGCTTCTTGTTTGGTCTCGCAAATTCACTATCTTCCTCATCTCCTATTCTGGGTCTTTTATTGAGTTTTGATGAGCAGCACAGATCATGTTCAGATATTCCTTGTTCAGCAGAAAGGAATGAAACAGTTGAGGTAATTTTTGGGTCAAGAGTTGCTATCAGGGAGGTGAAAGTATGAGTGATGGTGGGAAGTGGTATGTATATTTGATTCTTTATGATTGCCTTATGGTTCTGGGTGTGAAGATCATATCCAGTGGATATGTAGGAAACAGTAGCAGAGGTAGGATGTGGTATGTGAGATTGAGTGTTGGGAATGACATGAGTAGAACACTCTTTGAGTGGTTCCAGTATGGGCATGTAGGGATTGGTAGCTGAAAAGTTCTGATTGTTTGTAGATGGGAGGGGTGATGGTGGTTGAATTGAAAAATTGATTTGATTATGTGGTGGAGATGTAGTTATCAAAGGATCTGTAGAAGCGGGAATGCAGGGGGTAGATTGGGAAGAGATGATGGGCATTGAAGAAATACTATTGTGTATCAGATTCTTATTAATTGTATCTGATCGAAATATGTGTGATAAGGATTGGAGGTTTTGATAAGTTGGAATATGACATGTTGAGATTAGGCAGAATGGATGAAATTTCAGTTAGGGGATCAGGTATATGGGGAGAAAATGGCGGAGACATATTAGGTAATGGAGGAGTGGTTGGGTAAGCTAGCGATTTTGAAGGAAGGGTAGTTGCAGGTGTCTCTGTTAGTGGCTGAGATTCAAATGTTGTAACCGTCACCGGAGATAAGGATTCCGATGAGTTTCTGGGAGGTTCACTAGTAGGGGATGAAGTCATAGCATTTGTGGTGGAATTGAGAGGGATATTTGTAGGAATATTTGAATTTGCAGGAGGAGTATTCTCCTTGTTAGAAGCATTGCCAATATTTCGATCTCTGAACTTTGAAGCATGGTTAACACAAATAGAATGATCTAACCTCTTATTTAGAAGTTCAAGAATATGAGTTTTTTGTTCATCTGTCCATGACTCATCAACCAACGACGAACACTCCTTGTGCGTAGAGCAGGTTTTGACACCATGGCCCAATCTACCACAGAATGTACAAAATTTGGTAAGTCTTTCATACCTTAGATCAACATTGCAGTAGGTATTATTGCCCATCGATACTAGGAGCTTTCTAATAAGAGGATGAGTTATATCAATCTTGATCTTCACCCGAGCAAATAAACTCCAATTAGCAGTATCAGCAATAGATAACGGTTTAACAATTCCAATCCTTGCCGCCAGAGTCGATATGAAATCGATAGTAAGAAGATTGACTGGAAGTACGTGGAATTGCACCCAGAATTCGGCTTTGTTGAAGGAATATTCACCTGGGAGCTTATTAGGGAGGCATTTCTCGATCAGAATAAGATGTGTATTAAACTTCCACGGACCATTATCCAAGATGGAATCGATATCATCAACAATATCAAATTTTGCCGAGAATGAACCTTCAAAATATTCAGAGATTTTGACATTGCCTTCGCGTTTCCACATCTTCGAAACCGTTGAGGAAATGATATGGGTGGGATATTGTTTCCCGGATAAGATCTTGAAGAAGACAAACTTTTGCCACTCTGCTTGGGGATTGCTGATGGTATTTGATGAAGGCTCTAGAAAATTTGATGTTGACGAAGAGAATAAAGAACCAAGTTTCTCCAACACTTCGGAGTATGTACTTGCGATGTTAGAATCCATGATCAGTAGAAGGAAGAGTTTTAGATGAGGGATAGAAGAGAGAGAGGATTTGGAAGGAGGATGGAGGAAAGCAGGTGAACAGAGGAGTCTATCAATGATAGACTTTGATGAAGAAATGGAATGTCCTTTGGAGGAAAAGGAAAATCGCCATCCTGAGGAGAGCGAGGCTGATTACAGAGAGAGTAGCACCTTATTAAGCAGCATTCTAAGAATCTACAAAGGTTGAGTTAAAATATGTGTTATTAGAAATATTTCCAACTCTGTATTCAAACTCTAAAATTAAAATATAAATATAAATAAATAAATGATACCGAGGCTTGAACTTGGTTCAATGTCCTTAAGACAATATTCGCCCCGCACTGGTGCTTACGGTTTAATGGCGATTAGTCTCCCAGGATACAACGGTTGTTTCCTTCGGTAGCAGCACTTCACACCGTAGGAACTCGTCGAAGCAACGTTGGTTGTCTCTCTCTCTTAGACTAACTAATGCAATATGGATGAATTGAATGATTGCTTGAATGCTCCAAAACCATGTGTATTTATAGAAATAAAAAGACACGATGGAAAGGACACACCTTTCCAATAAATAGATTCATACACCTTTTCCAATGAAAGGATTCGTACACCTTTTCATAGATTCGTTGATATAAAAATTTGATATTATTATTATAATAAATATACATTCACATTTTCCAACAATCCCCACATGAATGAATATTTGACTGTGTACAATGCAGACACAATACAGACTCCAGTAGACATAAGAGAGAGAGATCATTTGAAAAGTTATTGCACCAGGATAGGTAGCTTTTGGCCTTGAACCTTCCCTTGTAAATATTTATCGAGTTTACTAGCTATCCAGTGAACATGATGTCTTGAACTGTACAGCTTTTTGTTGTAAACTTGAGTCAATAAATATCACACAACTTCTTTCCGACCAACGTTGCTTCTATTGTTGTGTTCATTTTGGCCCTGAACATATGCCTGGTTTCATAAGTGTTCTTAGAGAATTCAGCCTTATAATTCTCGTAGAAGCGGCCCCACTTCCACACTCATATAGGTGACTTCCTAATAAGAGTATCCTGCTATACTCCACTTGAATTTCAAGTCATAGGAATCATTAAAAGCAATGCTTACCCTAATTTTTCTTTGCAGGCGACACTACTATTTGTCATCCTAGAGAATGAGATGAGTATTTAAATACTCGTCAGTGTCATTTAAGAATTTCACATAATTAGGTTGTCCCTTTGAACCTAGATCTTGGGATCTCCAGTCAACTAGGTTGGGTTTTCCTTTATGGAACTTCTTTTATCATAGGCTTCAAGCCCATTCCCCTCGATGACTTATATACTTGCTCTCTTGTCAAACCTTTAGTTAGTGGATCCGCAAGGTTTTCCTTTGATTTTACATAATCAATCGTGATTATGCCATTAGAGAGAAGTTGTCTAACGGTATTATGACGTCTTCGAATGTGTCTTGATTTACCGTTATAAATATGACTGTGTGCCCTACCGATAGCAGATTGACTATCACAATGTATACAGATTGCTGGTACGGGCTTTGGCCATATTGGAATGTCCTCCAAGAAATTTCGAAGCCACTCTGCTTCTTCACTTGCTTTATCCAAAGCTATGAATTCAGATTCCATAGTTGATCTGGCTATGCATGTTTGTTTTGAGGACTTCCACGATATTGCTGCACCTCCAAGTGTAAAGACATATCCACTTGTGGATTTCGAGTCTTTAGTATCAGATATCCAATTTGCATCACTGTATCCTTCGAGTACAGCTGGATATTTAGTATAGTGCAAACCATAGTCTTTAGTATATCTTAAATATCTGAGTACTCTAATAATAGCCTTCCAGTGATCTTTTTCTGGATTACTCGTATATCTGCTCAGTTTGTTAACTGATTGAGCTATGTCCGGTCGCGTACAGTTCGTGACATACATAAGGCTCCCAATTATACGAGAATATTCTACTTGTGAGATACTTTCTCCAGTATTCTTCTTTAAATGTAGATTTAAATCTACTGGAGTTTTTTTGCAATGTTATCATCATTTTGATTATATTTTTCTATAATCTTCTCAATGTAATGAGATTGGGATAATACCAGCCCATCTGCAATTCCCAGATCTTTCATGTCAAAGTTTTTGATTAAGATCTTCTTTGTGTCCTGGATTATGTTATTATTACTGCCTATTATTAGCATATCATCTACATATAGGCATATAATGACATATCCAGTTTGTGCATTTTTAGAATACACACATTTATCACACTCATTGATCTTGAATCCATTTGACATCATTACATTGTCAAACTTTTGGTGCCACTGTTTCGGTGCTTGTTTAAGTCCATATAGAGACTTAACTAGTTTGCACACCTTCCTTTCTTTACCTGCTACTATGAATCCTTCTGGTTGATTCATGTAGATTTTTTCTTCTAGGTCACCATTTAGAAAGGCAGTCTTCACATCCATTTGATGTATTTCAAGATTGTGCAATGCTGCTATTACAATTAACATCCGAATTGATGTTATCCTTGTTACTGGTGAATATGTATCAAAATAATCAATTCCTTGTTTTTGATTATATCCTTTGACAACCAGTCTTGCTTTATATTTATCAATAGTTCCATCAGCTTTCATCTTCCTCTTAAATATCCATTTACAGCCTAATGGCTTACATCCTGGAGGAAGATCAGCTAATTCCCATGTATGGTTTTGCATAATGGACTCTATTTCACTATTTATAGCTTCTTTCCAAAGTGGTGCCTCTGGTGTAGACATTGCTTCTTTGAAAGTTTGAGGCTCATTTTCTAACATGAATGTTAGAAATTCAGGTCCAAAGGTCTTTGATATTCTAGACCGCTTACTGCGTCTAGGCACATCTTCCTTATCGGCAAATTCACTATCTGCATTACTTTGACCAGTATGTATAATGTCATCATAATTTCTTTTTAATGTTTCTCTTTCATGTATCTTCTTACATGGAAAGATATTCTCAAAGAAAGATGCATTCCTAGATTCAATAATTGTATTATTATGTATCTCCGGAATGTCCGACTTATGTACGAGAAACCGATAAGCAGAACTGTTTTCAGCATATCCTATAAATATGCCGTCAAAGGTCTTGGGACCTATCTTGACCTTTTTAGGCAAAGGAATTGCCACTTTTGCAAGACATCCCCACACTTTGAGGTATTTATAGGAAGGTTTCTTTCCTTTCCATAATTCATATGGCGTCTTATCCTTTTTCTTGTGGGGCACCTTATTTAAAAGATAGTTGGCTGTAAGTACAGCTTCTCCCCACAAATTATCTGGTAGTCCTGAACTTAATAATAAAGAATTCATCATTTCTTTAATTGTTCGATTCTTTCGTTCAGCGATACCATTAGATTGTGGTGAATATGGTGCAGTAGTTTGGTGTATAATTCCATGTTCTGCACAGAATTCTGCAAAAGGTGATTCATATTCACCACCTCTATCACTTTTGATAACTTTAATCTTTCGATTAAGTTGATTTTCTACTTCAGTTTTATAGTGTTTGAACATATCTATTGCTTCATCTTTTGATTTCATAAGATAGACATAGCAATAACGAGTACTGTCATCGATGAATGTGATGAAGTACTTTTTTCCATTTCTCGTTTGTATGCCTTTTAGATCACATACATCTGTATGGATTAAATCCAACGTTTCGGTATCTCTTTCAACCGGATTTTGAAAGGATGTACGGGTTAATTTTGCTTCTGCACATATTTCACACTTATGATTTGAATCTATTGCAGATCTAGGAATTAAGTCCATGTTCATGAGTTTCCTGATTGAATCATAATTAACATGACCTAATCTTCCATGCCACATATGAGAGGACTCAACGATATAAGAAGAATTAATCATCTTATTAGGCATAATAGTCATTACATTCATTTTGAAGAGGCCCTCCTTGAGGTAACCCCTCCCCACATAAACTCCACTCTTGGTGAGTACAAATTTGTCAGATTCAAATATTAATTTAAACCCATGCTTACTTAACATAGATCCGGAAATCAGATTCTTCCGAATATCAGGTACATGCAGAACATTGTTAAGCTTCAGTTCCTTTCCCGACGTCATTTTCAGAATGATCGTCCCTTGTCCTTCAACCTTTGATGATGAAGAATTTCCCATGAAGAGTTGCTCGCCTTGGTCGACGCTTTGGTAGGTATTGAACATAGCCTTTTCAGCACATATGTGGCGGGTAGCGCCAGTGTCGACCCACCACTCTCTTGGATTGCTCCCTACCATGTTCACTTCAGAAACAACTGCCGTCAGAACCAGGTCGTCAACACCCTTAGCCAGACGCTCATCTTCAGTCATATGAGCCTGGTGAGGACGTCCCTTGTTCTTGTTCTTGTTGTAATTGTTGTAGTTGCGACTACGACAATCTGCAGCTTTATGTCCCATTTTATTGCATATGAGACATTTACCTTTGAACTTTTTATAGTTCCCTTGACCGGAGTAGGTTCCTTGACCGGAGCCTCCAATGTATTTGCGCTTTTTCCCTTTTTGTCCTGTTTCCAAGACATTTGCCCTGGCTTCTATAGAAGAGATTTTTTCAGTGCTCCTGTTATTCTCTTCTATTTTAAGCCTGACAATTAGGTCTGCCAATGGCATGTCCTTACGTTTATGTTTCAGATAGTTCTTATAATCCTTCCAGAGAGGCGGAAGTTTTTCAATCACAGAAGCTACCTGAAACGGTTCACATAAGGCCATACCTTCGGCAACCAGTTCATGGAAAATACATTGCAAGTCTTCAACTTGACTTGCCACTGATCTGGAGTCAACCATGCGGTAGTCCAGAAATTTGCCGACTACAAATTTCTTCGACCCTGCATCTTCTGCTTTGTATTTCTTGTCCAGAGCATCCCAGACTTCTTTTGCAGTCTTCAGTGGACTGTAAACATTCCATAGATGGTTGTCCAGTCCACTTAAAATGTGGTTCCTGCATAAGAAGTCTGCATGTTTCCACTTTTCAACATTTGTAATAATAGTATTATCAGTTTCACCTTCTTGCAGAACAGGGACTGTTTCATTTAGAATCTTTGCCAGATTCAAAGTTGTAAGATAGAACAACATCTTTTGCTGCCAGCGCTTGAAGTCAGTTCCATCGAACTTTTCCGGCTTTTCTCCTTGTCCAATATGAACAGGAGCAGAAGTGATCATGACAGTGTTCTCAACTGCTGCCATTTTTGTCTGTTACAATAGTAGTACAGACCAGTAAGTGAAAAGAAAAAAAATAAAGTTCAAGAAGTGTTCTTTTGCGTTCTGGTTAAATAGAACAAGTCAGAACCAACTTTAAAAATCAGAAGCCAATTATAATACTAAACTCTAATGAAAAGGCTTTCTTGGACAGATGCTTATATGGCTAAAAACATCAATTATACTTTTAAATGGAAGAAATGCTACTCAACACTATATATATATCTAATTAAGAAATATAAATAGCCAATCTCAAATGTATCTCTGTTTCGAATGTAACAGACAGAACATTATCATGAGTACAATTTTGTCATGAGTATATATTACAAAATGGCAAAAAAAAAATTCCAGACACAACCTTACTATGAGTACAACTATGAACCAATTGCACAGTATATAGAAATTACAAAAACGGCTACAAAAAAGGAAAAGAAAAGACCATCATTCTACTTTACTGGAATGAAGTGACTTTCTTAAAAGTAATTCAAAGTAAACAGAGGACTAAAAGAGTATGAACATGGATTAAATGAAAAAGACAGAAACCAATTACCAACAGATACAACATTTATAAAGCATACATGTTCACTCTTAATTACCACTGTGCATAGACATGTCTTCAGACATATGTGCACTACATACAACTTTTATGCTGTTTCGAAACAGTGAGCCAATTAGTGTTGTACCGAAGGAGAGGAATCTATAAATGTGAACTAATATGTCTGAATTAAAAACCGAAGACAAAAGACAGTGATCAAATAATAATCTGAACTTACTACAGAGTATCGAACATAAAAAAAAATATTGTCTTAAGTTTGTTATTAGAAATATTTCCAACTCTGTATTCAAACTCTGAAATTAAAATATAAATATAAATAAATAAATGATACCGAGGCTTGAACTTGGTTCAATGTCCTTAAGACAATATTCGCCCCGCACTGGTGCTTACGGTTTAATGGCGATTAGTCTCCCAGGATACAACGGTTGTTTCCTTCGGTAGCAGCACTTCACACCGTAGGAACTCGTCGAAGCAACGTTGGTTATCTCTCTCTCTTAGACTAACTAATGCAATATGGATGAATTGAATGATTGCTTGAATGCTCCAAAACCATGTGTATTTATAGAAATAAAAAGACACGATGGAAAGGACACACCTTTCCAATAAATAGATTCATACACCTTTTCCAATGAAAGGATTCGTACACCTTTTCATAGATTCGTTGATATAAAAATTTGATATTATTATTATAATAAATATACATTCACATTTTCCAACAATATGAAGTCTATATATTGTGCAAACAAAATAGAATTCTAAAAGAAGATTCGGGAAATTTCTGTATCATAATCAAATCAAATAATAGTAAAACCAACTTTCCTAAAATTGTCTAGAATTTCAGTTCTGACTTCAAAACCACATTCGGCCAACTATTCTTCAGAGTTTAAAAAAAATGACTTAAACGCATAAGCTGACAGCGGCAGTTCCTGTTCCCTCTGTTAATCACACTCCACATCCTCTCCAAATAGCTTGGATGTGGATGAAAATATATAAATTTTTAGTTAATTAATATATAGCAATTAGTTAATCATAATTATTTAGCAAATAATTAATATATAGTAACCACGCACTTAATTATTTAATCACGCGCTCAAATGCGTTACCTTCTTCGCCTTTGACTTTTCGAACTTCTCCGGCACACGAACGTTTGTCTTACTCCAAATATTCTCCACATATGTTGAAAAATCCCATCCAATACCAACAGCTAGTTCGCAGTTTTATGATAAGTCTTATGCTCTACATTATACACTTATGCCCAAACTTCATAAATTTAGCTTTGAGCGTTTGGATACAATTGTTAACTAGTGTCTATTAGAGTAAATCTTGTTTGTTACTTGGAAACATGCTTCATTAATTATCTTTTCTTAAAGACTTCTAATTAGAGTAATGCTATTCGTACTTCCAAAATATCCCTCCATACAATTTCTTCTTATGTGACAACTGACTCGGCATGTTAAATAGGAGGGTTATTTAGTAATAGGACCTCATATAATATTTGGTATTGGGGCTTGGGTCTCCATAATGTCCAACATCATGGTTTGGATCTCCATCGGTCTCCAAATTGGTGTCAAATTTGAACGTCAACAGTGAATATGAGGCCCAAAATCCTAATATTGAACATTATGGAGACTCAACTCTAATATCAAATATTGTGTGACACCTATATATATTACTAACTTCCATTTTGTCTCTCACACAAATTAAGTCACCCAATATGTACATCTGATGCATGATCATGTGGGAGTGGAAGAAGGGGGTATAGTACCAATCAATGTTATTAAGACATGAGGTGGTCACACCCTATTATGAGTTATCAAACAAGAGGAAGAAACCAAACATGTGAGCTCCCACAACACCCTTTTCCATGAGTAGCATTTGTCACTGACTTTGAGACTTAGAGACCCAGGGCCCCCTCACATGGACTTCTAGTAGGAAAGATTCGAATGAGAAGTCTCATGTCCCCTCCCAACAATGGCAGCACACAATCATGTATCATCAGTAGCAAGTCTCCTTTGGCTTATCCATGGCCGGATTTAATGTCACATGGTACAAAAGAGCTTAGACCAGTACCGGCAAGCTATTTGACTTTCCTTTCTTGGCAATGCTGATGATGATGAAGATCTTTACGTTAGATTACATGTAACAAATGAAAGCTTCAGCTCAGTGGAAGTGAAGTGTGAGGAGACGTACAAGAATAGCATGGCAGAGAGTTGTGCAACTGGTGTGCTAATTCTCCAATTATACACACTAGAATAGAAGGGAAGGTAAAAGATTTATGGTTCATGCATTATGATGAAAGGGAGAGGACCTGAATTGAAGCCAGGCAAGAACAAAGATGTGACAGTTCAGCAAGAATATTAAATAAATAAATAAATATGGTGTTATAAGATTATGAGGGTCGACAATCATCATGTAGTCCAATTAAGAGTTTAAGCAATATAGAATTTGTTGTAATGTCGTTTGTTCGAAATAAAACTTACATATTTTCTTACTTTAGATCTTATAAGGCAGGAAAAGGTTAAATAACATGACCATTCAGCTGCATACTTACTATCAACTTTTGTCACTAGCCATATCTTCATGCTAACGTGTGTGCGCGCGCACGCGTGTATATATATCGGTAATAGTTCCTATAACAAGTTACTGGCTTCAGGCGCTCTTCATACCCGAAAAAACACTTCAGAAGATTGAGAAGCTCTGTGCAAACTTCGTATGGCAGGGTGGCCTGCATGTCATAGCCTGGAAAGTTGTGCCAGACAAAGGACGAGGGCGGTATCAGTCTTCGGTCCTTGAAGGTGCTGCGGGAAGTAGCTCTCTTGAAGATGGCGTGACGTCTACTTGAAAACGACTCTATGTGGGCTAGATGGACAAAGAACAGATATTGCCGAACAAGTAATTTCTAGACTCAAGAAGTGAATAATAATTTCTCGTCACATACACAAATATTCTACGAGTTAGACCCAAGCTTAAGGAGAGAATTAGTAGGGTGATTCATGATGGCTAGAACACGAACTTGTGGATGGACCCATGGCTCAATCATAGCAGCATGATTGACAGATGGGGGTGGTCGACATACGAA
The DNA here is from genome assembly GCA_029216955.1 of Iris pallida. NCBI lineage: Eukaryota > Viridiplantae > Streptophyta > Magnoliopsida > Asparagales > Iridaceae > Iris > Iris pallida. The sequence continues at coordinate 1,046,161 of JANAVB010013596.1, forward strand.
CTGTGGGGGCAGGACGAGCCGCTAGCCGCGCTCCTACATGAGGGACGGTGGCGGGTTGAAGCACGACCAATTGGGCAATGGCATGCCGAAGAAATCACCAATATACTACTGCACCCGGAGGAAGCGGCTGACATCTGGAGTTGGGACGACTCAAACGTCGACAAATTTGTGACTAAGACATGTTATGAATAGATCCGGCCTAGACGGCCGCGGGTCAGTTGGGCTGAGGTCATCTGGCCTAAGAAGGCGACGACAAAGATGAAGTTGTTGTTGCTGAACAGGAAAACGCACAAGGGAATGGAAGAGCAGGAGGTGAAAATGAGAAGTGTTGATTCGTTTTTATTAACCAGTGCCTATATATAGGCTAACTGAAATAATCATGTAAGCAAAAATATGTGGAGCTAATGGCTCCTATAAACAAGCTTATCCACACAAGAACAAGTCATGGAGGCTAAAGATTAGGGACTTGATGAGGACAGGGTTAATTCCATCAAATCACTCCCTTAAGCCTGTTGCATTGACTTCACCTCCATGACGCCAAGTCTGCTTCTCAGCTCAATAAACTTGACGTGTCCTGATGCCTTGGTAAGTATGTCAGCAAGCTGTCAGTCAGTGCCGATGTGATCGACACCCACTTTGCCATTCTCAATACATTCACGGATAAAGTGAAATCGAGTGTCAATATGCTTACTGCGCTCGTGCTGCACCGGGTTCTTGCTCAGGGCAATAGCTGACTTGTTGTCCATCAAAAGCTTAACCTTTGATGGAGCTGTTCCTTGGACTTCACCGAGCAGCTTGCTCAGCCACACAGCTTGGCATGCCACTGTAGACGCAGCAATGTACTCCGCCTCGCAGGACGAAGGTGCAATAATCTTTTATTTCTGTGATGTCCAGGTGATGATACTGCTTCCTAGGAAGAAGACCATACCGGAGGTACTCTTGGTCATCAACATCTCTCGCCAGATCGCTGTCGCTGTAACCGACCAGCGTAGGCGCTGCCGTGTCGCTCTTGTAGCTGTACCCGTAACTAAGGGTGCCTCGCACATAGCGAAGGATTTGCTTCACCGCAACCCAATGCTGTGCTTTTGGAGCCTCCATGAATCGGCTTGCTATCCCCACCGCATATGCAATGTCTGGTTGTGTGTTGACCAAGTATCACAGACTGTCTATGATGCTGCGGTATCTGGTCGCGTCCACAGCCTCGCTGCCATTCTGCTTCCCGAGCTTGAGCCGACTTTCCATCGGACTGTGGCACGGGTTGCACGTACCCATACAACAATGTTCAGTATCTTTTCCGTATAGCTATCTTGGCAGAGCGTGATCTCACCACCGGCCTGCTTCACCTTGATCCCTAAGTAGTAGCTTAGGAGACCAAGATCGCTCATTTGAAAGAGCTTATTCATCTGCGCTTTGAACTGATCGATGTTGTCGTTGCTAGTTCCGGTGATCACAAGATCGTCGACGTAGACGCCAACCAGCAAGTAAGAATCCGTACCGCCCTTCCGGTACAGTGCATGCTCCATTAGACACTTATCGAAGCCGAGCGACGTGAGCGACTTGTCCACCTTCGCGTTCCAGGCGCGCGACGCCTGTCGTAGACCGTATAAGACCTTCCACAGCTTGAACATCTTGTGCCCATTGTTGGTGTCGACAAAACCTGTTGGCTGCTGCACGTACACCTCTTTCGTGAGCTCCCCATTGAGGAATGCAGACTTCACGTCCATATGATGGACTTGCTAGCCCTTGTGCGCGGCCAGAGCGAGTAACAGACGCACTGTGTCCATCCTAGCCACCGGCACAAATACCTCATCGAAGTCGATGTCCTGTCGCTGTGCATGGCCCTTGGCTACCAAACGTGCCTTATACTTGATGATGTTGCCCTCTGGGTCCTTCTTCACTTGAAAACCCACTTGAGCCCGACGGCCCTGTGTCCGACTGGAAGTGTGGCGAGCTCCCAAGTGTCGTTGTTGCGGATCGAATTCATCTTGTCTTCCATTGCCTACCTCCAAGGTGACTTGCCGAGCGCCTCCTCAACCAATGCGGGCTTCTCTGCTGCGTGCAGGCACAGCCTACTGTACTCGATGTCGTATGGTGGCGCCGCTTCGTAAATGTCGGTTATGGATTTGTATCGAAGCGGCACCTCCTCGGTGTCGTGCGACACGCCCGTCGGGGGTGTGACCCACCCGACATCTTTCGGCGATGCTGGTTCTGGAGTGACTGGAGAGACGGGCTCGGTAACCTCCGAGTTTGTCATGACCGGCTCTGGAGCGGCGACAGGTTCGACGGCCGCACTACCAAAATATGTCGATTTAGCGACGGCCAGATCCGTCACCCATCCGTCGGCAATCAGTATTAGCGACCGATCACTGACGGATCTTGGTCAAAATAATCCGTCGGCAATCAGCTCGTCGCTAATAAAGGTTCGTCGCTAAGTAGTCGAAAAACGACGGAATAGTGATGGCTTTTCGTCGTCACAATACGATGCATTAGCAATAACTTTTCGACGGTCTTTCGTCCATTTCAAGTATTAAATACTTAACTGTGTAGACGCTAGCGACGGATAGTCCGTCGGTAAACCGTCGTAATAGTGTATCATTTCGTCGCTATTCCGTCGATAGCCGTCGCTAACAAAGGACGAATTAGCGACGGAATCCTAACGGATTATCCGTCGACCATGTTCTAGAAATGCTCGACATTTTCAGAACCCTGGCGACGGATATGTCGTCGCGACTCCGTCGCTCCTCCGTCGACATAGCGACTGATTAGTGGCGGATAATCCGTTGCCATGGTTCAGAAAATGTCGTACATTTCCAGAACCTTGGCGACGGATGTTCCGTCACTATTCCGTCGAACAAGGTATTTCCAGAACCTTGGCGACAGATTTTCCGACACGAATCCGTCGACCATGGCGACGGATTTCTGACGGAATATCCGTCGCTAACATTCTGTACAGCTATATACCACCATAACCTTATCGACGGATATTCCGTCGGCAGGTCGTCGCCATGCAAGATATGCCGTCGGCTGGCCATCGACCACCCGTCGCTAACTGTAAACAGTTTTAAATCTCCAGTTAGCGAGGGATATTCCGTCAAAAAGTAGTCAGAAACTGGAAATATCCGTCGCTAACCGGTCACTAGTCCGTCGCTAACTGAGATTTTTTTGAAAAAAATTGCAGCGCTTTCCCTGTTCACAAAAATATACATAAACCAAACCAATATATAATGCACACCAATTATCCAACAATCACATAGACCAAATATATAATGCACACCAATTATCCAAGAATCACATAGACCAAATATGCACATACGAATTTAATGTATACCAATTATCCAAGAATCACATAGACCAAACCAAACCAATATAAAATAGACATCCTGAAATTATAAACTAATATTCATCGTTATATTACAAAATTCCCACAAATATTCCAAAATTCCCACAAATATTTCAAATTTTCTTAATTACAATACTTCAAGGAGGAGGAGGAGTTCGATTGTCCGGTGGTGGTAATCCCTCCTGCGCCCGACGAAAATACTGCTCCACTAGGTACGGTGGCAAGCCTTCGAAGACACTGCTCGGAAGTCGGCGTAGCTGCTCTGGCGACATAAGATAAAGGAGTACCGTCATAGTCGGAGGCGGTACCAGAGGGGCAGCAAGGTTGAAAGAAAGATAACCGACGAAAGAAGGACCGGGAGCAGCAGTCGACGGACCGGTACCAGTAGAAGACGGATCGACACCAGCAGCAGACGGAGGCAAAAAGTACGTGGCAATTTGCTCCCGCAAGGACGACACCGCCTCGTGCAGCTGCGTAAGCTGCGACCTAACATCATCGTCTGCCGGGGCCACGGAAGGAGGTGGTGTCGTCCTTGTCGGTGCCGACTCCGTACATGTGCCCTTTCTTAAAGCCGTCGACGGTATCTACGAACAAGTCGTTGCGAGCGGCCAAAGAAGAGGGCGTCCGGGCGGGCGTCGTTTCACCGACATCCTCAGTGTCAGTTAACTGAGCCCGACTAAGGGTCTCACGATACACAGCCTATCAAATGAATATGTTTATATTATAAGATTTACCTAAGTTGTAATCTAAATCCTATGTTTCACTAAGTTAAGTGTGAATCCTAAGTTTACCTAAGTTATAGTCCGAATACTTTTAATTCTAACTTAAATCTCATAAACATAAGTACTTACATCAGTCTCCTTGGCCCTCTCGTCGACGAAGCTCCCGTCCATCCGTCTCTTGTGCGTATGCTGCAACACGTCGTGCATGGTGATCGATTCTGGCGCCCTTCCCTCCTTCACCGCCCGTTGGGTCTGCATACGAAATTTTCGTAGAACTTAATTAACTCCGTATATTAATAATACCTAATTCGATAGTGAAATAAATTTACGGTATCTCACCAAATCTGCAAGCGTCGCTGCATGGGGCCTTGATCCCCCTGTATGAAGTCCCGCGGTCCGTCGGTTCGCCTTCGCCTTCTCCGATTTCTCCTTGTACGCAGGAGTATTCACCATATCTAAGAGGTCCTCGTAATAGTCCTGCCAGATCCAATTCGGCCTCGTCTGCCCTATTTTCAGGTCATGAATCATATCCCGTATCTTCTTGCGGATCGCGTCCTCACGATGGGGGGGCCACCAGTACGTCGTCTAATATACAAATTCAATTATCACGTAATTTAAAAAATGGTTGATTAAAGAGTAACTAATAATTAACCAGAAGATATAGATATATACCCTCAACTCGTCGAGCCAGACGTACTTCAAGCTTCGGGGCACCGACGAAAAGTTGAGGTAGGGACCATGGAAGTTAGCCCTGATAATTTCTCCAAGAGCCCTGGCAACATTAAATGAAAAAAACCTACAAAGAAGAAACGGCTGGATTATTAACTTGAATAAATGAAAGAAATTTAATAAATTATCTTAAATTTACTTACGAGGTCCCTGCGGGCCATAGCTCTCGTCGGAACTCGCCTCTCGGCCTCTCTGGTGCAGTCGGAGGATCCACGGGTCCGCACATGTACTCTCCAGTAACCGGATGGAACCGAGTATGGGGGTACTCCTGGGCCCACTGTGTAGTAACTAGGGAATCTACTGGTAGATCCGCTGGTGGTTCCGATAGCGGAACGGATCCGCTAGCAGATCCAGACTCATGCCTCGATGAAGTTGTCGATCGACGGCGGGATGCGTCTGTGTCCGGGGTACTCTCCGGGTCGGGCTTGCTGGATGGGGTCACATCCCGGGAAGATTGAATGCGACCACGACCACCAACACCACTACGACCACGACCACGACCACCACCACCACCAGCACCACGACCACCACCAGCACCACGACCATGGCCAGCCATAATGACCTGTAAATAGAACACATAAACATAATTAACAATATAAAAGTGTAAATGAATATAAAATTCTAAACTAAAATATACATACCAGCAGTAGGGAGACGAGTGCCGCCACGACAAAAAAGACTAGGAGTGCCATCTGCAATAAGTAAATAATCGAACGAAAAAAACATGAATTCACGTAATTGCTTTTATGAGGTCAAACTTAATTCACGTAATTGGAAGTATTTTTAATATACAACAATATCTAACCTAATCATCGTCTTCATTCTCATCCTCGGCCTCATCTTCATCATCATCCTCCTCCTCATCTTCATCCTCATCCTTATCTTCATCGTCGATTTCATCTGTATCCTCATCCCCATCAAATTCGTCTTCTTCTTCTTCTTCTTCTTCGTCTTTTTCTTCTTCTTCTGCCTCAATATTTGGGATAAGATGCCTGTTTCTCCCCTGGTTGACAGCTAAGTCTTGTGTATCAACCTCTTCCTCCCCTCTATTTTTCTCAACAATATCTTCAACATCCATTATATCCGGGTGTTGTCCCAAGTATTGGGACTTTTCGATCTGGTCCTCTTGGTATGCTGGGTCTCCAACGTTGAATATATTTCTAGATTTAATCTTACATACTGTCCACCAGTCAAATCGATCTCTATGACGCCTTGGGTAGCTTGTATAGTAGACTTGAACAGCCTGATTTGCTATCGCAAATGTATCAGACCCTCTATACCTCCTGCGATGATTTATATCGACAAATCCAAATTGTTTATCGATTCTCCAACCGATATTTGGTGTCGTATCGAACCACTCACATTTGAACATCACAATATGCATATCATATGGGCCAGTATATTGTAAATCTACAATATTCTGAAGCACTCCATAATAGTCAAAGTCCGTTTCATCGTCATAGATGGTGCCTCTTATGCAAACACCGGAATCCTTGGTACTGATGCCGTCATTGATAAATTCGACATTTATAGCATTCTAAGTTACCTTAAACCTGAAGCCATTAACGACATAGCCTGGCCAAGTCTTTGTTTGCTTCTTCGGTCCCAATGCCAGATAACGAACACTCTCATTAGTGAGTGTTATTTCAGGCAATAAAACCTGTAAACAAATATTTATAATTTAAATGATTTAGATTATATATTTCTAATCTCAGTTACTTACGTATTTTATAAGAATATATAAAATCAACCTCAGTTATAATCTCAGTTACTTACGTATTTGCGAAACCATGACGAAAATATACAATCAACCTCTCTTTGAAGTCCCTCATAGGTAATATCGGGTGTCCTCATTTTGACTTCATCTCTAAATACACTATTAGAGAAAATAAGAATATATAAGTGTAGTCACTTACTTCATCAAATTAGAGATTATAACGAGTGCAAGTGTACTGACTTACTTCTCCAAATCTCTCACTTCTTGTATGTCACAGTTTAACAAGACATATCGGTGAGCGGCATCATACTCGTCGTCAGTCAACCACCGTTTTTTACTAGCCCCAACAGGCTTGCCCCTTACATTGAATATACCTCCATCGTCAACGTCCTCGTCATTCCTTTGAGGTCTATTTCGATTTGTCTTAACATAAGTATCGAAATAAATGGAGCAGAAGTCTGACACATCTTCGATAAGATATGCTTCGTATATCGAAGCCTCTAAATGAGCCTTGTTGCCAACTTTTTTTTTAGATGGTGTAGGTATCTAGAGAGACAAATTATCTTGAGAATTAAGAATAAATTTTAAAATCTACTGAAATTCAACTTAAATTATATCGATTTTTATGTACCTTTCAAATGGGTACATCCATCGATAATGAACAGATGCACCGACACGGGCTTCGTATGCTAGATGAATCGATAGATGCTCCATGCTGTCAAAGAAGCCAGGTAAAAATATTTTCTCCAACTTACAAATTGTTAAGATAATCTTCTCCTCAAGTTCAACCATGTGTTGCATAGTCAACTTAGTTGAACAAATATCCCTAAAGAATATAGATAGTTCGGCCAACGGAACCCATACAGCAGAAGGCACCAACTCTTTCAAAGCAATGGACAGTAATCTTTCCATAAATACGTGGCAGTCATGACTCTTCATTCCCATTAGCTTGCGTTCATTGAGATCAACGCATCTAGACAAATTCGACACATAGCCGTCGAAAAATCTTAAAGTAGATACCCACTTGCAGATTATTAATCTATCTTCCTTGCTCAATGTGTATTGTGCTATCGGCTTACTTAATTATCCACCAGCTCCCCTTTGTATTAAGTTCAGATAAGAACGCTTGCATATCTCGACAATGTCTTGTCTTGCTTTTGGATTGTCCTTCGTCTTTCCTTTAATATCCATGACGGTATTGAAGATATTATCGAACACATTCTTTTCGATATACATAACATCAAGATTATGCCTTATAAGATTATCTTTCCAATAAGACAAGTCCTAGAAGATACTCCGTTTGGTCCAGTTATGCCTTTGTCCGAACTCATCGACACGATTGTTCGATGGATCTTCCATTACAGTGGGCAAGCCCTTTACATCTTTCCAAATATCGTATTCCGATAATCTGGCAGGCGGATGAGAAAATTCTTGTTTTCTAGCTCTGAACGCGTCCTTGTTCTTTCTCCAAGGATGACTCGCGGGCAGAAATTGACGATGACAATCAAAGAAAGAAAATTTTTCTCCATGCTTAAGGCAGAACGCCTTACTATTTTTCATGCATATCGGACAAGACATGGTGCCGTGAGTACTCCATCCCGATAGCATACCGTATGCGAAAAAATCATTGATTGTCCACATCAGTGAAGCTCTCATCTGAAAGTTTTATTTCCTGGAAATATCATAGGTCGCGACGCCGATCTCCCACAGCTGTTTCAGCTTATCCACCAACGGCTGTAAATATATATCGATATTTTTTATCGGATTTTTGGGACCCGGTATGATAGCTGTCAAGAACATATAAGGAGTCTTCATACACATCCATGGTGGCAGATTATAAGGGGTCAGAATAACCGGCCAGCAAGAGTATTGAGATCCTGACTACCCGAAAGGGGCGAAGCCATCAGAACATAGCCCCAGACATACATTTCTAGGCTCTACAGCAAAATCTGGATGACGTAAATCGAAATATTTCCACGCCTCTCCATCCGAAGGATGTGACAATTCTCCATCGTCCTTTGTGCGTTCTTCGTTGTGCCACGTCATGTGTTCTGCTGTATTCTGAGACATATACATCCTCTGCAAGCGCTTCGTGATCGACAAGTAATGCATATACTTGTAAGGATGTCATTTTCTAGTTGACTTTCTTTTTTCCCTGACTAGCTTGTAACGATCCGCATTATAAAAGTTGCAACTTTCTATATCCTCGTTCTCCTTGTAGTACAACATGCATCCGTTGTGACAACAATCTATCTTCTCGTACCCCAGTCCCAGTTGTCGGACCATCATCTTCGACTTGTAGAAGTTTTTTGGAAGCTCTTTTGATTCCTTCGGTAACACCTCCTTGATTAGTTGTATAATTCGATCATAGCAAGTTTATGGCAAGTTAAAATCGGACTTTATGTTCAACAACCGCATCGTCACTGACAGTACGGAATGTGGCTCACAACCACGATATAAAGAAGTTTCAGCATCCTGAAACATATCATAGAACTCTTTCGCCTCGGGATTAGGATCCTCCGGATCAAATTAGGTCCTGTTGCATCGTACACCATATCTCGTGCAAGTTTCTGTAGGTCTCCATAATCAACAGAGCATTCGTCGTCTACGACGACAAAATCCGTTGCAGCATTATCATCGAAAGCATAACTAGCAGCATTCACAACTTGTCTTTTCGCATATAGTTCACCTTGCGATGACCACAGGCCGTAATCACGTACGAAATCCTTACGGGTCAAATGATCTCTTACACTCACCACTTCTTCATAACGTCTATTGCGACAATTACGACATGGACACATGATTTTGTTACCGTCCATATACTGAACTTTGCTCATGGCATACTTAAGAAACACTTCCACGCCTGCCTGAAAATCATCACTCACACCTATTCTGCTCTCGTGTTGTCGTTTGTACATCCATATACGATCAACGAAATAACGATCTATCACAGATTGGATATGAAAATCTGTATCGTAAGACAAACTAAACAGAATTAGTATATATATATAATCATGTAACTGGTGGATCTGCTGGTATATAGGCCGGATGTACTTAGTACGATATCGATACCGATACCAATAGTTCGATACCGATACCGATAGTTCGATACCGATACCGATAGTGCGATACCGATATCGATAGTCCGAAACCGATAGTGCGATACCGATACCGATAGTGCGATACCGATAGTTCGATACCGATACCGATAGTTCGATACCGATACCGATAGTCCGATACTGATAGTGCGATACCGATACCAATAGTCCGATACCGACTGCATAGCGACGGCTGCTTATCCGTCGCTATATCTCCGACGCCCTAGCGACGGATGAGCGACCTTTTTTCCCCCTTAAAATAAAAAAAATGTATCGGCTTGTCGACGGTACTCCGTCGGCTATTTGCCATAAATCCGTCGCTAACTCCGACAGAAATTATCCGTCGCTAATGTGCCGTCGCTAATTGACTGTATTTTGGTAGTGAGTGACGATAGGTTTGGCAGTGTAAATCACCGTGAAATCATGTCGCTCACCTCCATCTGCTGCATCCGTCCAGTTCCAGCGCCGGCCTTCCTCAAAGATGACGTCTCGGGAAATATGTAGCCTCTGTGTGACTGGATTGTACACACGATATGCCTTCGATCCATCCTCGTAGCCCACAAACACCGTTGGTGTAGCTCTGTCAGAGAGCTTAGTCACGCCAGGGCCGATGTTCTTCAGGTGCGCAACACAAGCGAATGTGCGCAGGTAATGCACGTTCGGCTTGTGCTTCTTCCACGCCTGGTACGGAGTCATACCCTGAAGGCTGCGCATCGGCGACCGGTTGAGAATGTGCACCGCCGTCTTGACAGCCTCTCCCCAGAATGAGGCCGGCATAGACATGCTTTTTAGCAAACTGCGAGCCATCTCCATAACTGTTTGGTTGCGCCTCTCCACCATGCCGTTTTGTTGCGGTGAATACAGTGCGATAGTGAAGCGTATGACGCCGTGCTCGTCGCAGAAATCGGTAAACTCTATTGAATTGAATTCACCGCCTCGATCGGTGCGGAACGCCTTGAGCTTCAGACCGCTCACGTTCTCGGCCAGCGCCTTGATCTTCTTGAAAAAACGGAATGCCTCGTCCTTCGATCTGATCATTTCCACCCACATATATCTACTGTAATCGTCAATAATTATCAAAAAATATTCATGACCACCCTGAGTCGCTGGAGTTATCGGACCGCACAAGTCGCCGTGGATTAGCTCCAGTTCTTTCTCTGTTTGGTACGCCGATGTACGTGGAAACGGGGTCCTGTGTTGCTTGGCGAGCGAACAGCCCTCACAGAACTGCTCCACATAATCGATATAGGGCATGCCTTCAACCATCCCCTTCGCAGTGAGGTCGTGCAGAGCGCAGAAGTGCAGGTACCCGTAGCGCCCGTGCCATCGCCATGCTGTATCGTCAGCCTTCGCGAGCAGAGACACAGGTGCAGCCAAGTTCAGAGTCACGATATACAACCGGTTGCTTGTCCGCTGCACCCGTGCCAGGAGTAGCCGTGACCTGTCGAATAGGCACAGCTTGCCGCCTTCAATGGTTGTCTTGTACCCCACCTCATCAAGTTGTCCTAAGATTATGATGTTCGTACGCATTTTAGGCATATAATATACCTCTATGAGCGCGCGATATTTGTCGTTCCGGCATGTGAACAGTACCGAGCCGCATCCATGGATCTCCACAATGGACCCATCTCCGAACTTCACCGACCCCTTCACAGTCTCGTCGATGGAGGTGAACAGTGCCTTAGATCCCGTCATATGGTTGCTGGCCCCTGTGTCGAGGTACCAGTTGTCGTCGTTCGTGGCTACCGGACATACCTGCTCCTTATTTAGGAACATGTGCTGCACCCTCGTGCTTGGGACGACGTGCACTCTGGGCCCGTCGAGGTCGTTGTCTATCGTGGCTAGCAATAGTGCCAGATGCTCCTCCTCGGCTTGAGCGATGTGCGCCTCCGCCACCTTCTCGCTGTCGCGTTTTGCCTTGCAACATTCCTTCGCCCAGTGACCAGGGATGCCACAGTAGCAGTATTCCCCCTTCCTTCTTATGCCAGAGCCACCCCCGCCACCGCTAGACGAGGGCTTGTCCGTGTTCTTCGCCTTCGGCTTGTTTTTGCCGGCCCCTGACGGTCCACCGCTGCGCTCCCGTTGCTTCTGCCGTGCCATCACTCCTCTTCGGTGAGAAGCAGGCGACCGCCGACGGAGCCGAAATCCTCCAGATCGTTCCGCTTCTCCACCACGAGCAGTCGGCCGCAGAGTTCTTCGAGCGACATGGTTTTTGTGTCAACCAATGATTCGATGGCGAGCGCCATTTGCTTGTACCGTCGAGGCACACTCCTAAAAAGTTTGAGCACCGCCTTGTGCTCGGTGATCGCATCACCTAACACCTCCAGGTCGTTGACGATGGCGCCTAACCACATGACGAACGACTCGATCCCCTCGCCGTCCTTGAACGCCAGGTTGTCGAACTCGGTCCGGCGCATCTGCGCCTTCACCTCCCGGACGCGCTCTAAGCCGATGCGCATATTCACCGTCTCCTTCACCGCCAAGGTGCGCACCAGCACTGGCGGCTCCGATCGTCCTGAGGCTCGCCGACGCCAGTGTTCACCACATCCCACAGGCCTTACGTCTGCAGCTGCACCTTCACGATCAACGCCCAGTCAGAGTAGTTTGTCCGTGTGAGTAGTGGAGGTTGCATCCAACCATCACTCTCACGGACAACTCTCTCGACCACGCATATCTCTCTCTCGTCGCCTGTAAGCCTTGCCATGGGCAGAGATGTGGAGGAAGATATGTCGGTGTTCTTCTCTTTTCCGTCGTTGCCGTCTCCTGACATTAACTGTTGTAGATCGTATTGGCTTTGATACCACGTGTTATTGCTGAACAGGAAAACATACAAGGGAATGGAAGAGCAGGAGGTAAAAATAAGAAGTGTTGATTTGTTTTTATTAACTAGTGCCTATATATAGGCTAACTGAAACAATCATGTAAGCAAAAATATGTGGAGCTAATGGCTCCTATAAACAAGCTTATCCACACAAGAATAAGTCATGGAGGCTAAAGACCAGGGAATTGATGAGGACAGGGTTTAATTCCATCAGTTGTGTGCCTACAAGGCTGTAAGGGACATATTGCTTATGGTATTCTAGCTAACAACTCAGCATACGTGCTGTACGACGGGGGTACTGAAACTCGAGATCTTCTTCCATTGTCCTACTAAGGGGAATGGCTGGCAACAATGCAAGAATAGGATGACATCCCTGGATTCAGTAGGAGAGGTCTTCCGGATATTGTTGAGGAGATACTAGCACTGAAAATCAAGATCCTGACACATGCAACAAAGCTCAGTTGCGAATAATACATATAGGTATTGTCGAACATGTAATTTCTGGACTCAAGAAGTGAATAATAATTTTTCGTCACATACAAAAATATTCTACGAGTTAGACCCAAGCTTAAGGAGAGAATTAGGAGGGTGATTCATGATGGCCAGAACACGAACTTGTGGATGGACCCACGGCTCAATCATAGCAACATGATTGACAGACGGGGGTGGTCAACATATAAAATGTGGGGACAGGACGAGCCGCTAGCCGCGCTCCTACATGAGGGACGGTGGCAGGTTGAAGCACGACCGATTGGGCAATGGCATGCCAAAGAAATCACCAATATACTGCTGCACCCGGAGGAAGCGGCTGACAGCTGGAGTAGGGTATGGTATTCTAGCTAACAACTCAGCATGCGTGTTGTACGACGGGGGTACTGAAACTCGAGATCACATCTTCTTCCAGTGTCCTACTAAGGGGTATGGCTGGCAACAATGCAAGAAAAGGCCGACATCCCTGGATTTAGTAGGGATCATAAATGTCACACCCCGCTCCCGTAGGAGTGATCGTCCTCGCTCAGACGTGTAGAAGCATGGAAAATAATAAAGAAAGAGCCATGCAGCCAGGAAACCCCATGCGGTTCAGAAAGCCCATGCGGCTCAGGGGACCCATGCGGCTCACCGCGTCCATGCAGCTCTGTGATCTCCATGCGGCTCAGAGAAGTGCCACGGAGCATACGAGCGACTCTTCCCTTACTGCATTAATTACTTTGACGGCTAACCGCTCTGACAAAACGACAGGCCTGACACAAAGAGGCAATTATGACTCTGTCATAATGACAGAATCCTAGGAAATCAAAGAAAATCTCTGACACAACCCCCGAGATCCAGAAAACACCACGCAGCCTAGACACATGGACAGTCATATGCGGCTCGAGCGGAGACTCCCCATGCGGCTCAGGCCGAAGTTGTCCTATGCGGCCCAGATCGAAAAAGCCCTATGCGGCTCACAAGGATCATCTCCATGCGGTTCACTATCCATCATAAGGTCCAAAATATCATGTGGTTCGAAGATTCGGGGGCCACTCCCCAAGCTGTCCTGACACGTAGCCAGGCTTATGCGGCTCAAACTTTATGCGGCCCAATCCTTATGCGGCTTAGTGATTCCCAGGACATGTGTCATAAAGCCAATCAATTCTCCAGATTTACCACAATCAAAGATTGGGTCAAATCCCAATAATCTGGGACATGTGGTAGGAGAATGAATTAAACTTATTCATTCAGATTCGCAGACATCAGCAGATCATCATAAGGAAGATTTATTCCAATCAGTATTAATTAGTGAGAGGATTTGGAACAATCTACATTAATGGCCTAGATTCATTACACTCAAAACGAATGGCCCAGATTGATCAATCAACAGGCCGCCGCCACTTTAAGGGACAATCATTGTAAACCCTAATGATGCCCCCTATTCTTATAAATAGCAGGGTGCCATTCTCTTACAAAATACATAGACAGAGGCGCACAGAGAACAGACGTACAGAGATAGAGAGAGACAGAGATAGACAGAGATCGACGCGTATAGAGATCCGGAGAGCCTGAAGAGAGAGCATTTCTTCATCAACGTCCAGCAGTTCTTCTACAGAGCCAAAGCTGCACCCGATCCAAGGAGTAAGGCAGAGCTGCCGTCGCTTTTTCGAGCCTCTATCGTCACCCCCCAGAATCAAAAATAAATAATTGTACTTAGACTGCCGTACCTAGGTTTTCGTCCCTAGGCTTTCTTTGTACAAGCGAGTTTATAACGTAAAGTAAAAGTCCAGTCCTTCGATAATTGTTCTGCTCTTTTATATTTTATGGCAAACAAGGCGGGATGTCGTACGAGCCTAGATTGAGCTCGTGCAAGGCGGGTTCCATAATGACCGATTATAGCGACGGCGACGGGGTCGTCGCACAGAAGTCCCGAACAGAGACATTGAATAATAGCAACAAGTCATTCAAAAGATATATTTTTATTAATATTGGAACAAGATTACAATTGGGCGAAAGGCTAAGATTACAGTCACTTAAGCTCACTTATCTCACATTACAAGTCACTCAGCTCTCTCTCATCTCTCAAATTATATTTGTTGATCCAGCGGATGCTTCGGAAGACGACGTCCATATATTATGTCCCATATAAGTCTTGACTCCACGCGGCCGCACGCTACGAATCGCCAAGGAACTCCATGTCTTGACATATCCAAGCGAGCTCCGCACCACGAGCTTCTACCTGTGCCTGTACATAAAAACTGTGTGGGTGTCAGTACTCAACTGTACTGGTGGAGTGAGCTCCTCGCCCACCCATACAAAACCGACACGTTCATTTACCTTATGTAACATAGTCCCTTTATAATTGTCTTTCTACTCTTGTCTTAGGATCGATTTTAGGACAGTCGTCTTGGTCTATTTTTGTGTCTCTAGAACATCTCCGTGTCTTGCACCGATAACTTTCGTATCCTTGCCTCTAGACCTTTCTCGTGCTTACATTGTCAATGCACCGACTCATACTTGTCTTTCGTGCCATACTCTGGGACGTAACGACTCGGTCACATCATGAACTCGATTCGTGCTTCAATATCTTTGAGGCAGTGCCTCGCCACTTAATAACTTGGCTATACTTATGTCGTAACAACATGGTTGTGTCATAAACTTGCTCGTGCCTCAAACATTGAGGTCATGCATCGCAGCTTAACCTGACTTAACCAAACTCGTCTTACAGCTCTTCCAAACTTAACTCGAAACGTCTAACCTGACTTGTGGAACCGGTGTTGAGAACTCAAGCATGACGCCATATCTCGTGGCAAAAACACGTGTCTTTCCGTATAGCCAAATCTTAGGCTTCATAATACCTTATGTTCATACCATGCATGCATTCCATAACACAACTCTTGTCGTGCATACGCTTCCTTAGATTCGACTGACACCATGCATGCGGATTCGCCGCTTAGCACGCCAATTATCTATATGAAAGGCTACTGACACGACAAGCCATCGTTGACATAGCTCGGATAGGCGGCGGGTCTTTCGATGCAAGATAGCTAGTCCCATGGAAAGCCCCCGACTACCCACGTGTTACAATTCAGCGCTGCTATAACGTTTTCCCCCTAGGTCGACTGGGCCCGGTGCTCCGGCGTAATACCAGTCGAAGAAGAAATTCTTGGCGACAAGTTGTCCAATGACCACGCACCTACGAGACATCTAGACTCACGTAAATGCATAGCCTAACTTTACGGTACGACTGGAACTATACTTAGCATCTCGTGCTCTAAACCACACTTTGCGTAACGTACATCGAAACCGTGAGACTCCCAACCGATGGACCGCCTCATACTTTGAAAACGTACATAGGAACCGTGAGACTCCCAACCGAGGGACCGCCTCATACTTTGAAAACGTGCATAGGAACCGTGAGACTCCCAAACGAAGGACCGCCTCAGCGATAAACGGTCGCGTGAACTTACTTCTTTAAAATCAAGGGAATGACTATTACATAGCCTTTCAACTTAACTTGCACCAAACGTGCCTAATACTTGCCATAGCCCGTGGCATTTCTATCATCGAAACAACCGTATTTCGTACCTTAAACCTATTGTATTCTGTACGACACTATCGTCCAAGTCATACTCTATGTGACGAGCCATAAGACCGTGGGAACAAATGGCTATATGCAGCCGTAGAATCGTGGGACCGTGTATGCGCTCAACTTGAACAACCAAGTTCTTTGGGTACCTAGACTTATGCCATAAACTCTACGATACAACTTAGCTCGTGGGACGATCAAGGCTATGCCAAGGCTTGGACGATGGAATCGTGTATGCTTTATCAAGCATTTATACGTGCGACGCCTGTGACTTAGGCTAAGTTCGTAGATTTATGGCAAACTTAAACCAACTTTCTTCTTCCAAGCCACGGAACAAAGAACCGAGTATCATTTTGAAATCACACCGTACAACACTTCTAAGCCGACCGTTGGACCTTTCCATATTCTAACTCAATTCGACCCGTCTGGATTATTCTCTTATCTATGTGGATTCGTCTCTTTTATTATCAAGCCTATTGTGCAAGTTGAAAATATGCGATTTATTATGTGAAGGCTAAGATGAGACGAGTTCACCGAAACTATCTCACCTGAGCGAGGAGTCACCTAGACCGAGCGATGTCTTCGAGTCGCCATTACAAGGCTAAGTCCGAACACCGTCGGCGTTTCGATTCCTCCGATTGACTGAACGGGACGGGACACTAAATCATACACCACTCAGAAAAAGTTTTGCCCTCGAAACTAACTGAGTACAATTATCGACTTATCACTTTATTCAACATTCAAGGACTCTCGCACATACTACTCCTATGCGTTCCCTCAATCCGAGCCACGTTCGTGCTTATGGTTATCTTTCACCTCGAACAACTATATCCCAACTTAGGAGTTACTTTCGTCGTACACACAGACAATTCAGTTCTAGGCAAACCATCCGATCAACCAATATTCAAGTTTGGTCTCAATCTAATGATCGTACTACCACCAATATTTTCCTTGAGACACGATTTTAAAATCTTCTACACTTTTCCGTTCCTCAAGTCTCACTTGATTCAATATATCACTTAGTTGGATCGTGCACATATTCTAGGCGTCCCCAAAATACATGCAATTCAGCCAAGCCTCGTGATAGAGAATCTGCCATCACCACTCGAGTCGGATCATACACATACTCGGGCATCCCTGATGTACGTGCATGTCAACCTAGCCTCATGAGTGGTGCCTCCATAATTTCTATGTCTTCGCATCGGGACGTCTGCCTAACCGCTAGGCTATGTCTTTAGGCTAAAGTCATCCGCCAGTATTAGAATCGTAGTTCCCAAACAACAATATCAACACTGACCCCATCCTAAGGTCAAACCAAATTGATAGTACGGGATTTTCTACCCAAGCTCGCATCACTCCGATTTCTAAGCATCGAGCACAAATTTCCTACTCACATCCCAACATTCGTCGCACGGGGTCCGAGTCGTTCAGTAAAGCCATCCTACAATAACTCACATTTTAACCAATTCCTTGACATGAATATATCGCTCATTCAACAAACCATCTTGCATAGTCATCCCTTCAAACACGTTCGATATAGTTCGCCTATCAATTCTTCTCAAATCAAACACGCTATGACATAATTCACCGCTAAACTATAATTCATATTTCATATTCCCTAAGTCATTCATCCCAATTCATGTATTCGATCATGAGGTCGTCTAGCTTAACAATATGTTATGCCCCGATCTCACACGATTTAGATTATCCACGGTGGGCATGAATCACCATGCACGCTTCTGCGGGATAATCATCCTCATCGGAACGTAACTCTTGTTTTGGGTCTAGACTAATTCATTCTCGATACGTAGATTGGATCTATTCAATCCTCAAGTTTACTTAATCATCAATCACAAGTCCAAATATCTTCGAATTTTCCTTCGCATAAAACTAACAAGTCGAGACAATCAAAGTTGTCACGTCCCGATTTTTTGAGTTCGACCATTCCTGCGACATGAATCACCATGTCAGCGCTCATGCGGAACGATCGCCCCAAATTCGACGTAACGCATGTGCGACGCTGGAGTTGCGCTCGCGCAAGACAAGACCATCGATGTTGTGGTTATCAACGCAATCATCAAGACACGATTGTGTTCATCCAACATTTATTTCAACCAAAGTCCTAAGTATTGCATCCATCAGAACGATAACACTTGCACGATCGTCATTCACCGAGTCAGAGTACCCCCGAGTTATCGCATAACGATCTTTGATACGCCTCAATACCTTCGATGACATGCGTAACCTGACGATCTTCTTTTGCAACGAATTTCGAGCCATGCGAATGATGCTAGCGTTCGACTGGATAATCTTCTCGATATTCAAATTCAAGTTCGATCATTATCCCTCAAATCCTTTATAAGATCAATTCGTTCAAATCCGAAATCGCGTATATTCATCCGTTTATCTTAAGTCTTTGACCAACGTATTTCCTCAATTCGTATCATTCCTTGCTAACTCAAATCATCGAGTATCATTCATTCCAATCCTTACTGTCATTTTTGTAACCTCTAAATAAAACCTTTTATGCACGCTATCTTCTCGTCATGCTAACTTTTCGTATACGATCCGTATCAATTTTCTCGATCAAGTCATCCATTCACACACCTTAACTTTTCTTCGATTTAGTTTCACCTACTCAATTATTTTAACGTTTTATACTCGTACAATCCTCAATCCCGTACACGTCAATTTTTAGGTTGTTCGAACCAACTCGTCAAATCTCAAGATTATAACTTATTCAGCGATACTCAATCTACGGCTTTGCCTACATGCGACGCTTGCTGATAGACTCATTAACACCTCGCATCCTAAATCAATCGATCGATATTCCTGAGGCTATCGCATAGACCACTCAGGAATGAAGTCATTCAACAAATCCTCAAAACTATCATTCGAATCAAAATCAACTTCTTCGAATCCCGTTCGAACCATCTCTAATTTCAAGCACGCTCATCTATATCGCACCGACGTTATCGTCGCTCGATAGCACCTCTATCGATAGTCATCTCACTTACTCAATCGAGTCTAATATATTTCATGCTCGAAACATTTTAATTTCCGCACTCGACTTTTCTATGGTCGACGCAACTTTGGTGTATATGCCCAGCCCGACTTAGCCAAACGTGCTTATGCGAACCATCTTTTATTTCTTGTCAAAAATTATTCTCCTACGTTTTATAAATTATTTAGACTTATTGTAAGGACATCCGTGGGACATTTGAGAGAGAGCGCACCAACGATATCAACTTTACGGAAACAATACTTCAGAGTTTGCAGAAACAACAAAGTTAAAGAATTCAATCGATGGTCCAAGGACGTAAAGCCGTGCTCTGATACCATTATGTCATGCCCCGCTCCCGTAGGAGCGATCGTCCTCGCTAAGGCGTGATACCGCACGAGCCTAGATTGCGCTCGTGCAAGGCGGGTTCCATAACGGCCGATTACAGCGGCTGCAACGGGGTCGTCGCACAGAAGTCCCGAGCAGAGATATTGAATAATAGCAGCAAAAATTTAGAACAAAACACAAGTCATTCAAAAGATGCATTTTTATTGATATTGGAATAAGGATTACAATGGGACGCAAGGCCAAGATTACAGTCACTTAAGCTCATTTATCTCACATTACAAGTCACTTAGCTCTCTCTCATCTCTCAAATTACATTTGTCGATGCAGCGTATGCTTAGAAAGGTGACGTCCATATATTATGTCTCGTATAAGTCTTGACTCCACGCGGTCGCACGCTACGAATCACTAATAAACTCCTTGCCTTGACGCATCCAAGCGAGCTCCGCACTACGAGCTTCTACCTATGCCTGCACATGAAAACTGTGTGGGTGTCAGTACTCAACTGTACTGGTGGAGTGAGCTCCTCGCCCACCCATACAAAACCGACACGTTCATTTACTTTGTGTAACATAGTCCCTTTATGATTGTCTTTCTACTCTTGCCTTAGGATCGATTTTAGGACAGACGCCTTGGTCTATTTTGTGTCTTTAGAACATCTCCGTGCCTTGTACCGATAACTTTCCTATCCTTGCCTCTAGACCTTTCTCGTGCTTGCATTGTCAACGCACCGACTCATACTTGTCTTCCGTGCCATACTCTGGGACGTAACGACTCGGTCGTGTCATGAACTCGATTCGTGCTTCAATATCTCTGAGGCAGTGCCTCACCACTTAATAACTTGGCTATACTTGTGTCGTAACAACATGGTCGTGTCATAAACTTGCTCGTGCCCCAAACATTGAGGTCATGCCTCGCAGCTTAACCTGACTTAACCAAACTCGATTTACGGCCCTTCCAGACTTAACTCGAAACGTCTAACCCAACTTGTGGAACCGGTGTTGAGAACTCAAGCACGACGCCATATCTCATGGCAAAAATACGTGTCTTTACGTATAGCTAAATCTTAGGCTTCATAATACCTTATGTGCATACCGTGTACGCATTCTATAACTCAACTCGTGTCGTGCATATGCTTCCTTAGATTTGACTGACACCATGCATGCAGATTCGCCGCTTAGCACGCCAATTATCTATATGAAAGGCCACTGGCACGACAAGCCATCATGGACATAGCTCGTGTAGGCGGTGTCACCCCCAATTTTTAGGAACATGGGTATTTTTGTCATTTTGTACTTTTGAATATTTTTGAAATTTATGTTATTATTTATGATATTGTTTTGGGGTTATTAGGGTCGGATTTGAATTTTAGCTCATTCCGACTTGTATCGGGGACCCGGGGTAGCTTAGACTCTGATCGGAACCCAACTGGAACCGACCAACTTGTCATGACCAAATCCAGATATTTATATTTGACTAATCCCATTTGATTTTAGTGGGATTAGGGATTAGAATTAGATTTAGAACTTGAAATTAGGAGTTTTCAAGTTATCATTTTGACCCCAACTCAAACCACTCATTTCTTGACTTGGAGGGCATTTTGGTAAATTGCCAAATGTCCCCAACCCTCTAGGATGTGGCCGGCTATGTATGGAGCACCCCCTCTCCTTTGCTTCACTCCAAAGCAACCTCTCTCTCTCCATTTCATTTCTATCTACAACTTTCTCTCTCTTGTTCTTCCCCAAATTTCTAGAGAGCAACTCTATTGATTTCATCTCCAAATCCACAATTTCTTCCACCAAATATTCTTCTTTTCTCTTCTACTCCATGAAAGGAAGGAGCTAGCTAAGTTTGGGAGAATTCAGAGCTCGTTCGTGTCCTTTTGGAATCTCTACGTGTCGGTGTCGAGTCGGAAAGCTTTTTCATTTGAATCTCTCTCCCGGAAGGTATAATCTCTCTTCTAAATCACCCCAACATGCATATAGGAATATATTGAACCCGTAGGAATGACCCCCATGGTTGTATCTCCATTTGTGTCCATTTCGCGTCCATTTGGAGGTCATAGGAGTGTCCTTTGTGTTTTGCTTTGTGTCCATGTGGGAAACCCCCAATTTTGGACACACCATGTGGTTAATATTTGTGTGATTGATTATTCTTATTTTAATTTCAGATTTAGATGTTGTTCTTGTGTGTCCCTATATATATATATATATATATTATTTTGTGTCCCTATGTATATTTTCATGTGTGTGTGTTTGAGTGTGTATGTGCCTATGTATACATGTATATAGATATATATATATATATATATATATATATATATATATATATAAATATATATAAATATATATATATATATATATATATATATATATATATATATATATATATATATATAGAAAATATATATATATATATATATAGACATGTGTGTGTGTATGTATTTATATATAGATATATATGTGAATGTACATATATATATATATATATATATATATATATATATATATATATATATATAGAGAGAGAGAGAGAGAGAGAGAGAGAGAGGGTTAGATAGTTAGATATATATATAGAGAGGGAAGGAAGTAGTGAAAGAAGTAGAAGAAGATGAAGAGAATAAGCCACAGTAGCAGCAATAGCACTAGCAGGAGCAGCAGTAGTAGAAGGAGAATGAGGAGGAGAATGAGGGGGAGAATGAGGAGGAGAATGGGAAGAAGAATGAGGAGGAGAATGAGGAGGAGAATAGGAAGGAGAATGAGGAGGAGAATGAGGAGGAGAATGGAAAGGAGAATGAGGAGGGGAATGGGAAGGAGAATGAGGAGGAGAACGGAAAGGAGAATGGGAAGGAGAATGGGGAGGAGAATAAGGAGGAGAATGAGGAGGAGAATGGGAAGGAGAATGAGGAGGAGGATGAGGAGGAGAATGGGAAGGAGAATGGAAAGAAGAATGAGGAGGAGAATGGGGAGGAGAATGGGAAGGAGAATGAGGAGGAGAATGGGACGGAGAATGAGGAGGAGAATGGGAAGGAGAATGAGGAGAAGAATTGGAAGGAGAATGAGGAGGAGAATGAGAAGGAGAATGAGAAGGAGAATGAGAATGAGGAGGAGAATGAGGAGGAGAATAAGGAGGAGAATGAGAAGGGTAAATGTAGGAAATAGGGTATTAATGAGATATTGAGTTTGACTTCTAAGATGGGGTTAGAAATAAGTTATTTTGGTAGGTAATAACTAGATGAGGGTAGTTTAGGCTAGTCTTGACCTCCGTTGACCATGAGTTGACTTTTTGTCCAAAAGTCAACTTCAAGTCAACACTTGACTTAGAATTGACCAAAACAAAACCAGAGTTGACCAGTTGACTGAAAGTCAACTGTTAGTCAACATTTGACTTGTTTGACCTAGGGTTGACTCATTGTTGACCAGAGTTGACCAGAGTTGACTTTTTGACCAAAAGTCAACTATAAGTCAACCTTTGACCCAAATTGACCGAGTTTGACTTGGATTGACTTCCTGTGACCTTGTTTGACCTTGGTTGTCCTAGTATAACCTAGTTTAGCTTGGTGTGACTTAGTTTGACCTAGTTTTGACTTAGACTTGTATATCATGATTAGATTAGCTTTTCTTTCATTATTAAACCATGTTTTGACTTGTAGTATCTCATCTTTAGGTCTGTGATTACTCTGAGCGTCTGTTCACCTTATCAGCTCAGGACCACAGGCGAGTACATTCACTGATAGTTTTTATTATCTTGATATCTACTATATCCGATTCAGTTGTAGTGTCTTACTTGATTCTCGACACGATAGTTCACGGACTAGTATACGTCGGATCCTGTCATGAGATGTTATTTCCGGATTTTCCTTGGTATATTGGTGTGTGATATCCATGTTTCATGTACTTATATAGACATTGATTTGGGAGTGGGCTGATCACCTGCTTTTGAATCCGTGTCATGACGTGCCATGTCCGGATCCATGTTACTATTCGGGGATGGGGGAATTATTAGGGGTTATGTGATCAAGGCTCCATGTTCTTATTTTGCTAGCGCCACCCTCACCTCACGTATGGTGTAACAGACACGCCTTGCCGGGTTATCCAGGTTGGCCGGCATGACCATTTCCAGAGATTTTTCTGTGATTGTCAGGCCAAGTGGATAACCCTATCCTGACTCCCTAGCCGATCACATATCGCTCTAATAATTCAAATCACATTTTATATTTATTTTCGTATCTTATATTCCAGTTCAGTTTTACTTTCTGTACTTCTCACCATGCTATGATTTTATTTACTCACATGCTCTACCTGCCTTTATTACTGTACTATGATTTGAGACTAAGTTCTGTTCGAAGGAAGGGTTACAACCCCGGTCCTTGTTTGGTTTAAGGGTTGTAACTCGGCTTTCGAATGGTTTCCAAGTCGCCTATATCTTTGTCTTATATTTTATTATACTGTCTCTTATAGTATTTGTCAATTCACATGGAACTACTGTTGGTGTTTGTACTTGCTCATTTTTCTGACATGATACCGTTATAAAATTTTACAGATGTTTCTGAGACAGATGGAGACTCAGGCCAGGGCAGTGGCCTGATAGATTGGCCACTAGATTTTATACTCCCTGAGTAGTTAGCACTTGTTAGGCTTGACTGGACTGCAATCCAGCTTTGGATTTTAGAATGTAGTATTATATTATATTCTGTGATGTTATGTTTAGTCTTGGACTTGTGTGGATCTCGAACTTATTTTTTGCTTCATCTATCATATTTTTTTCCATGCTATCTATCTTAGTTTTACATTGTGATTGAGACTGTGTTGCTATGTCACCTCCATTCGGAGTGTATATACTGTACAGGTACCTTTATCTGTTTAGTTATAGTATTCTAGATGACCTAGACAGCGTTCTACCACCGATGCTGTGGCGTAGGCTGGACGTACCCACTTCTCGTGCCTTAATCAGGGTGCGGGTCGTGACACGTTTTTGTGGCGGCCCATGCAGGTCAGAGTCGTAATTAGTGCGATCTCGTAATGGTGCTCGACTTAGAGTGCTAATTACGAGCCTGCGATTAGGACATATGATCTAGGGTATGATAGGAGTTACTCAATCAGATTTTAGGAAAATTCTGATCTTTTGATTACCATGACAACTCTTCTTGCATTTGAATTCAATTGTCCTCCTTTGATAATATCTTATCTTGTGCCATATTGATCTCTTGGGTTCAATTCTTCCTCAGGATGGCGATTACTCGCAGTCAGGAAGCAGCAGGGCAGAGTGCAGGTTCTAATCTTTCGATCTCATTTCCGTATTTGTCTCCTTATAACTGTTTGAAATTCGATTCCATCTGAACCTTGATTGGTTGATAAAATTTTGTTCTTATGATATGATTTTCTTCTGAGATAAGTCGTATGGGCTAGGTCGCCTCGATTATGAGATTTTAGAATCCTCTAGGGTCATGCTAGCAGGCAGAGTGAGGACATATAGTCGGATTACGGACATATTTCTTGGGTGTAGAAATTTAAGGTTTTCGCTGCCAAGCTAGCGGCAATGCAAAAATTTTAAATACCATAATTCTAGAGGTATGTACCTTAGTCAAGGACTCTGTGATTATCGTAGCCTTGCTCACTAGCATGACGGAGATTCTAAGTATCATGATGATTGGACAGACGCATATGATTATCGATTGCATGATTTTTTTGTGTTTACTTGTTTTAAAATTTTGAGGATAATTTTTTAAGGTGGATAGACTTATAGCACACAGTTTCTATTTAAGAGTAATTTTAAATTTTATAATTTTAGTCATTTAATTCATGCTTTGATTTTTAAGATTTTAAATTATTTTAAATTTTAAGCCATGGTTTGTGATTTTAATGATTTGCTAGTGAAACCTTAGAGACTGTTTGACCCAGAGCCTAACCATGTGATTAGGATATTTTCAGTATCATTTCTGGCCAAGGGTATTTTGGTCATTGGACCTCTTTGATTTATTTTGATATTTTGTATTGGTGATTGTTGATTTGGCTTTTGATAGGTGAGATTTTGTGATGGTTTCGTGTCCGTGTCGGACATGTAACAGTTTTTATTTGCAAGTGTTGTTGTGTCTTAAGAGATTTTTATTTTGCTAAATTTTTTCTCTTTGGTAGTATTCCAGAGGGATTGTTTTCTGCGTGTGTTTTTCTGTGATTGCTTTGTTTTAATTTCGAGGACGAAATTTTTTTAAGGTGGATAGATTTGTCACCCCCAGTTTTTAAGAACAGGGGTATTTTTGTTATTTTGTACTTTTGAATATTTTTGAAATTTATGTTATTATTTATGATATTGTTTTAGGGTTATTAGGGTCGGGTTCGAATTTCAGCTCATTCCGACTTGTATCGGGGACCCGGGGTAGCTTAGACTCTGATCGGGACCCAACTGGAACCGACCAACTTGTCATGACCAAACCCAGATATTTATATTTGACTAATCCCATTTGATTTTTGTGGGATTAGGGATTAGAATTAGATTTAGAACTTGAAATTAGGAGTTTTCAAGTTACCATTTTTACCCCAACTCAAACCACTCATTTCTTGACTTGGAGGGCATTTTGGTAAATTGACAAATGTCCCCAACCCTCTAGGATGTGGCCGGCTATGTATGGAGCACCCCCTCTCCTTTGCTTCACTCCAAAGCAACCTCTCCCTCTCTATTTCATTTCTATCTACAACTTTCTCTCTCTTGTTCTTCCCCAAATTTTTAGAGAGCAACTCTATTGATTTCATCTCCAAATTCACCATTTCTTCCACCAAATATTCTTCTTTTCTCTTCTACTCCATGAAAGGAAGGAGCTAGCCAAGTTTGGGAGGATTCGGAGCTCGTTCGTGTCCTTTTGGAATCTCTACGTGTCGGTGTCGAGTCGAAAAGCTTTTTCATTTGAATCTCTCTCCCGGAAGGTATAATCTCTCTTCTAAATCACCCCAACATGCATATAGAAATATTTTGAACCCGTAAGAATGACCTCCATGGTTGTATCTCCATTTGTGTCTATTTCGTGTCCATTTGGAGGTCATAGGAGTGTCCTTTGTGTTGTGCTTTGTGTCCATGTGGGAAACCCACAATTTTGGACACACCATGTGGTTAATATTTGTGTGATTGATTATTCTTATTTTAATTTCAGATTTAGATGTTGTTCTTGTGTGTCCCTATATATATATATTATTTTGTGTCCCTATGTATATTTTCATGTGTGTGTGTGTTTGAGTGTGTATGTGCCTAAGTATATATGTATATAGATATATATATATATATATATATAGACATGTGTGTGTGTATGTATGTATTTATATATATATATATATATATATATATATATATATATATATATATATATATTTAAAAAGAACCCCTTCTATTATTGATCAAAGCTCAAAATGCCGAAGCCTGATACAAGACAAAAAGCCTGAAACCACCAAAACAGGGGAGGGCTACCGCGCCCGACAAACTAACTGGAGAAGGGTTGCCAGAATGCTGACGAGGTGTGGGAGCACAGGAAACTCCTTTTGCGGCATTGTCGATGAGTTTCCCGAATGAGCTGTTCGGCGGAGTATTGGTGACCCTCGTATCTCGCTTTGTTGCGATTCTTCCAAATTACCCAGGTGGCAGCCGCTGCTACGATCTGATGGCCATGGGATGCGGCTCCCCAGAGGGCCAGGAGATCGTTGAAGTGCCCGTCTCCTGGATTGATGTTGTAAATGATGTTGAGGGTGCTCCAGATTTGGTCGGGGAGGCTTCCTTCCCGGAAGATGTGTTCAATAGTCTCCGTCTGCCTATCGTCGCAGCAATTACAGGCTGACGCCAGGCTGAAGCCGATGGAGTTAAGGATCTCATCGGTTGGCAATTTCTTTCTCACAACTCTCCACAGGAGGAAAGACCATTTCTTAGGGATGCACGAATGCCAGAATCGCGCAGTGAATTGCTCTTGGCCGTTCTCGTGGATCGCGGATCTCGCCGAACGCACTGAGAAAACTCCGGAAGCTTCCAGCGACCATCTCAGTACATCCGCTTCGGAACCAATGTTAAGACCTCGCTGACGAATGTTGTCGACTGTGCCTTGGCCGGCCCAATCGCGAATCCGGTCCCAATTCCAATCATTATTAGTGGGGCTCCACATGTCTTTGATCTTGCAGTTGCTGGGAGAACCAGCGGTGTTCGGGATGAGGCTGTCACCGATCCATTTTTCCAGGAAGAAGTTGGCCTTGCCGTCGCCCAAACGGAGTCTTATCGCCGGCTCGGCCAGATCGCGGCCCCGTAATATGCGGCGCCAAGCCGCAGAGGATCTGCTATTGGCTCTGGCCGTCGTTGGGTGGATGTGCTTGAAGTATCTGGCCTTCATGAACCTGGTCCATAGGTTTTCGCTCGTGCGTAATTTCCACCACAGTTTCATGGAGAAGGCTTTAACGATGTGATTAAGTTTGGTGAATCCGAGCCCGCCGATCGCAATCGGGGTGGCCATGGTCTTCCAGCTTGCCCAGTGGTGTTTGTCTTGACCTTCATTATGGCCCCAGAAGAACTTGCAAAAGGTTTGCTCGATCGACGCAAGGACCTTCTTGGTCGGGGAGCAAGCCGCCAAGGTGTGGATGGGAATGGAGTTGAGCACATGATTGATGAGGATTATTTTGCCGCCTGGGGATAGGGTGGCGTTGTGCCAACCTTCGATTTTGTTCCTAATTTTGGTGATGAGGCTCTCGAAGATGCTAGCGTTGGATCTCCCGTAGACCAGTGGGCAGCCGAGGTAGTTGAAGGGGGGGTGGGCCACCGCGAAGGAGGTGATGTTGGTAAGACTGGAAGCGTTCTCGATATTGATGCTGTGGTGGGCGTAGATGACACTCTTGGAATGGTTGATTTTCTGGCCAGAGCATCTCGAGTACCGCATCAGGGTGTTGTGAACGACCTCCATCGATCCGACATCCCCCGAGGAGAAGATGAGTAAATCGTCGGCAAATGCCAGGTGGGTGATGGTGGGGCATCCGCTAGCGGTATGATAATGCTGAAAGTTCGGGGTGTTGGTCATGTTGTTGAGGTTTCTGCTCAGGGCGTCGGCAGCAATGATGAAGACCGTGGATGATAGAGGATCGCCTTGTCTGACTCCGCGGCTAGATTTGAAGAAGCCCTCGGATTGGCCGTTGATGACGGTGGAAAACCATGAGTTGCTGACGGATCTCCACACAGTGTTGGTCCAATTCTCCGAGAAACTGAAGGCTCTGAAGACCCAGATCATGAACTGCCAGTCTAGTCTGTCGTAGGCTTTCTCCATGTCAATTTTGATGGCGATGTTGCCCCCTCGAGCAGGAAACTTCATGCAGGTGATTAGCTCTTGGGCCAGCATGATGTTGTCCTGGATGTTCCTGTCTCGAACGAAACCACTTTGCTCTTCCGATATGATTTTGGGGAGAATGTCTGACATTCTGGTGGCAATGATCTTGGATATAATTTTGTTGGTGAAGGTGCAAAGACTGATAGGACGAAAATCGCGGAAGGAGTTAGGGTTATCTTTTTTCGGGATGAGGATGAGATTGGCGCTGGAGATTGCTTTGGGGTAATGAGCTCCCTCTAGGAAAGCTATGGCCGCGTCGGTGATGTCCCGTTTGATGATCTCCCAGCAGGAACGGAAGAAAACACCAGTAAATCCGTCCGGGCCGGGGGCGCTATGCTCGTTCAATGCCCACACTGCGTCTTTCACTTCCTGCTCGGACAGGGGGCGTTCCAACAAAGCATTGTCGGAGCCGTTGATGATGGTGGGAATTTGGTTGAGGAATGAAGAGTCATTGTAGACCGTTTCCTTGGAGAATAACTTAGCATAGTAGTCGGCGGCCGCCTCTTGGATACCCTTATGGTCGGTCCTAATGGTGCCGTGCTCATCGGTAATATGATGAATCGATAGTTTGTTTCTTTTGCCGTTGACGCAGGCATGAAAATATTTAGAGTTTTTGTCTCCATCGCTGTCCTATTTCAGTCTGGCTTTCTGTTTCCAGAATTCGGTCTCAATTTTGAGTCTGAATTTGAGCATGGCCTTGGTGAGGTTAAGGGCAGCCCTGGCCGCGGGAGAGCGATCGGTAAGAACTATAGCTTCGGCTCGGGCGACGTCGTCTTCGGCGACGCGGATAGCTTGGAATATGTCCCCAAAGGCTTGTTTGCTCCAATTGGAAAGGGCTTTCCTGGTAGCTTTGAGCTTGTTACTAACCCGAGTGAGAGGGTTGGGGGAGTCCTGACTGTTCCAGGCGTCGGCAACGATGCTCGAGAACTGCGGGTGGTTGGTCCAAAAGTCGAGAAATTGGAAGTTCTTTTTGGGAAGGTGGTTGTTGTTTTTGATTTCCACCAGAATAGGGGCGTGATCTGATTCAGTGGAGTTGAGATGGGACAAGGTGGAGTTGGTCCTCATACCGTGCCAGTGCGCGTTAATGAGGGCTCTGTCCAGACGGGAATATTGACGGCGGTCGCCATCCTGCATATTGCACCAGGTGAATTCGTTGCCTTTGAACTGGAGAGGAGTAAGGTGAGCATTAAAAATGAAGTCATTGAAGTCTTGCATGGCTGGTAGGGGAGTGGGACGACCTCCAATCTTCTCTTCTCTGCGAGTGATGACGTTGAAGTCCCCCATGCAAAGCCAGGGGGTGTTGGTGTTGTGGAGATAGGTGTCGAGGAGGTCGTTCCAAAGGGTTTTGCGTTCAGCGATGACACAGCTGCCATGAACTGCTGAAAGGATGACACGCTCAGGGAGAGTGGGATGAGTGACCCAGCAAGAGAGGGCTTGTTGGGAGTCTTGGATGATGTCAAGTTTAACATCCTTCGAGCCCAGAATCCAAATGTCATGCCTGCCAGCAATCGCTGTTGGTAGGCCCAGAGCCAATTGGGTTGATTTAAGGCGTTTGGGGGGGATTTTGGGTTCTATGATGATGAAGATGTCTATTTTGTGAATTTTCCGAAGGCTGGAAATTCTCCTTAATGTCGGTTTGTTACCCAGGCCTCGAACATTCCAGGATATGATGTTAAGCATTTAAGATATTGAGGGTTTTTTTTTTTTGTTCCTCCTTGCGGCGGATCTTGTTAGGATGGTGACTGTCTTGTCTGCGCCTTCTTTGCTCCGTTGGGAGTTCGGCACTACCGCTGTCGACGTTGTTGGGGGGTTGCAGTTGTGATGGTCGTTCGTGCTTGTGGAGGGGCCTATTAGGTCTCCAGCTGAGTCCACAACAGGATCCTCCGGAGGAATGGCCAGGGTGTCGGGAGCTCTCTCGGTCAACAGCAGCTGAAGAGGGACTCCTGCGGCTAGGACTTGCTTACCTCTCCTCGCTTGGTCGGGACCAAGGAGAGCTAGGGCGTCTTCGACCGGGTTTTCGCTGGAGGAGTGTGGGATTGCATCGATTGGGGGAGAGTCCGTGGGTCCTGCCTCTAGTCCTCTGGGCGGGGTTCGATGCTCGGCGCCGCCAGGGACGGTGATCTTCTTTGCTTGCGAGGAGTTTGGTGAGGGGGGGAGAGGTCGGAGGGGCGTGAGCCTTCGGGGGTGATGGTCGGCTCCGATTCCTCTGAGCCGAGAATGGCGAATTGGTTGGAGGTCGCTATTTGTTGTGGGATGTAAGGGATCAGGGCCCTGCTCGGGGGGTCGATGGAGTCCGGCTCGGTGGGGCTGGATTCGAATCTGATGTGAGAATTCGGGAGAGGTAAGATGGGCGACTTGGGAGATCTTCCCTCCGCAAGGTCGTTATCTTTCCTAGATGTCTTCTTTCTGAGCTCCGGGTGAAGGCGGTGGCAGTACTTCTGAAGGTGGCCTCTTAAGTGGCAGTGGTTGCAAAACTGTATGTAGTTGTCATAGAGGATTTGTTGGGTGTGGGTATGGGTGCCCAGCTCGATCGTAATGAAGTTCGGTGGTTCTGTAGTGAGGTCTAGTTCGACACAGAGTTTGGCGTAGTGGGCTTTGGTGAGGTTGCTAGTCTCGGGCGTCATAGCTACGTACGTCCCAAAGGAATTGGCGATGCGCCTTAGCGCCGCTGGGACAAAGCAGATGAGAGGGAGGTTGGGGAGGGTAACCCACGCTGCCACGGTGGCAGAATCTTCTTTGTTGTTGAATGCGGGTGTCCATTTGATTATCTTCATGTGGTGGGATTTGATTTTGGCTGTGCCCTTGGACCACACGGTCCTGTGATCGCGGTCCGAGGATAGATGGAGGAGGATGTGCCTGGGGTCGAGAGGGGCCACACGATAGTCAGATGAGAGGTTCCACTTGGCTATCGCTTCCTGGACCTTGGCAAGTTTGGGGCACCCCGAGGAGAACTTCAGAATGAAGGTGTGGGGGAAGGCCGTAGACAGCGAGGACACTTCTACGTCGGAAAAGGAGATGACTGTAGCAGGGGACCCTGAAGAATAGTCTGTGTCCGGCAGTTGAATGTCGGAGAGAATAGGACCCTTCGAGGGGGCGAGGTCCGGGCGCAGAATGGCTGCGAAGGAGGGCTGAGCCGGCCCAGGAGAAGAGGGACCCACAGGGCCTGATCGGACGGAGGAGGGGCCACTCAGGGAGGGTACGACCCCTGCACAATGCGGAGGAGGGGCGGTGGATGGAGGTGCGCCGCACGGGCCGGAGACTCCTGCGCTGGGGGGGGGACCGCTGCAGCCTCCACCGCGGAGGAGGCGCCCGGGGGGGGAGGGGCGGCACAGGGGATGGATGAGGCGGGGAGGAGACGGGCGCGGAGGTGCCCGGGCTGGGAAGCAACGGGGGGGGGGGGAGGGGCTCGAGACACCGGGGATGCCGGAGGAGGGGGCCGGAGAGGGCTGGGGAGGAGCCGCGACAAGGTGGGACTGAGCAGAGGGGGAGTTGTCGGGCCGCGCACAGGGGAGGACGCACTGGGAGGGGGAGGAGGGGGGAGGAAGGGGGGAACGGTGACTGGAGGAAGAGGGATAGGCGCGCAAGCGGGGGGAAGTACGATTGCGCAAGGGGGGGTGCTGATCCGTGCAAAGGGAGGGACGGGATATGGATTGCGCATGTGGGGGGGGCCCACCCTGGGTAAGCGCCAAAGCCTGCTGCGCAAAGAGGGAAGCGAACTGCTGCGCAAAAAGGGTGGAGACTTGCTCCACAAGCTGCACTACAGCAGGAGGGATCTCGGAATCGATGCGGTCAGCAGACTCGGGGCGCACGCCATCAGCGGGAAAACAGAGGGGCTGGAGGGCGTTGGGCCCGAGGCCATCGGGGGAGAGGCTCACGCCGCCCGAGGGGGGGAACGGAGAGTTTGAACTGGGGGAGAGGGCGGGATCCCGGTGGAGGAGCTGGAGGGTGCCGGAGGCGACGGAGCCGCCGGCCAGGACCGAGGGGCACGGGGGGCAGTCTGCCGCGCTCAGCGAAGGGAGAAGGACGCTCTGAATGGCCGATGCAGGGATGCGCCCTGCGGGCTGCGCGGAGGGAAGAATCGCCGACGGCGAGGGGGAGAGTGGAGGTGGAGGAGGAGGAGGAGGAGGAGAGCGGGACTGGAGGGCGGAGGGGAAGAAGAGACGGAGCCAGTCCCGCTACTCTGGGGGCCAGGGGGGCGACATCGAGGGAGACCACCGAGAAAGGCCAGCGAAGCACTGGGGGACCGAGGGAGAGGGGCGGTCGGCCTAGGCCGGCCGGAGGAGGGGGGGGGAGGAGCTCTGGGGAAAGAGAAGCTGCCATCTTTATATATATATATATATATATATATATATATATATATATATATATATATGGTTAGATAGTTAGATATATATATATAGAGGGAAGGAAGTAGTGAAAGAAGTAGAAGAAGATGAAGAGAATAAGCCACAGTAGCAGCAATAGCACTAGCAGGAGCAGCAGTAGTAGAAGGAGAATGAGGAGGAGAATGAGAAGGAGAATGGGAAGGAGAATGAGGAGGAGAATGAGGAGGAGAATGGGAAGGAGAATGAGGAGGAGAATGGGAAGGAGAATGAGGAGAAGAATGAGGAGGAGAATGGGAAGGAGAATGATGAGGAGAATGGGAAGGAGAATGAGGAGGAGAATGGGAAGGAGAATGAGGAGGAGAATGAGGAGGAGAATGGGACGGAGAATGAGGAGGAGAAGGGGACGAAAAATGAGGAGGAGAATGAGAAGAAGAATGAGGAGGAGAATAGGAAGGAGAATGAGGAGGAGAATGGTAAGGAGAATGAGGTGGAGAATGAGAAGGAGAATGAGAAGGAGAATGAGAATGAGGAGGAGAATGAGGAGGAGAATAAGGAGGAGAATGAGAAGGATAAATGTAGGAAATAGGGTATTGATGAGATATTGAGTTTGACTTCTAAGATGGGGTTAGAAATAAGTTGTCTTGGTAGGTAATGACTAGATGAGGGTAGTTTAGGCTAGTATTGACCTCCGTTGACCAAGAGTTGACTTTTTGTCCAAAAGTCAACTTTAAGTCAACACTTGACTTAGAATTGACCAAAACCAAACCAGAGTTGACCAGTTGACTGAAAGTTAACTGTTAGTCAACATTTGACTTGTTTGACCTAAGGTTGACTCAGTGTTGACCAGAGTTGAACAGAGTTGACTTTTTGACCAAAAGTCAACTATAAGTCAACCTTTGACCCAAATTGACCTAGTTTGACTTAGATTGACTTCCTGTGACCTTGTTTGACCTTGGTTGTCCTAGTGTGACCTAGTTTAGCTTGGTGTGACTTAGTTTAACCTAGTTTTGACTTAGACTTACATATCATGATTAGATTAGCTTTTCTTTCATTATTAAACCATGTTTTGACTTGTAGTATCTCATCATTAGGTCTGTGATTACTCTGAGCGTCTGTTCACCTTATCAGCTCAGGACCACAGGCGAGTACATTCACTGATAGTTTTCATTGTCTTGATATCTACTATATCCGATTCAGTTGTAGTGTCTTACTTGATTCTCGACACGATAGTTCACGGACTAGTATACGTCGGATCCTGTCATGAGATGTTATTCCCGGATTTTCCTTGGTATATTGGTGTGTGATATCCATGTATCATGTACTTATATAGACATTGATTTGGAAGTGGGCTGATCACCTGCTTTTGAATCCGTGTCATGACGTGCCATGTCCGGATCCATGTTACTATTCGGGGATGGGGAAATTATTAGGGGTTATGTGATCAAAGTCCCATGTCCTTATTTTGCTAGCGCCACCCTCACCTCACGTAGGGTGTAGCAGACACCCCTTGCCGGGTTATCCAGGTTGGCCGGCATGACCCTTTCCAGAGATTTTCCTGTGATTGTCGGGCCAAGTGGATAACCCTACCCTGACTCCCTAGCCGATCACATATCGCTCTAATAATTCAAATCACATTTTACATTTATTGTCATATCTTATATTCCAGTTCAGTTTTACTTTCTGTACTTCTCACCATGCTATGATTTCATTTACTCACATGCTCTACCTGCCTTTATTACTGTACTATGATTTGAGACTAAGTTCTGTTCGAAGGAAGGGTTACAACCCCGGTCTTTGTTTGGTTTAAGGGTTGTAACTCGGCTTTCGAATGGTTCCCAAGTCGTATATATCTTTGTCTTGTATTTTATTATACTGTCTCTTATAGTATTTGTCACTTCACATGGAACTGCTGTTGGTGTTTGTACTTGCTCATTTTCCTGACAGGATACCATTATGAAATTTTACAGATGTTTCTGAGATAGATGGAGACTCATGCCAGGGCAGTGGCCTGATAGATTGGCCACTAGATTTTATACTCCATGAGTAGTTAACACTTGTTAGGCTTGACTGGATTGTGATCCAGCTTTGGATTTTAGAATGTAGTATATATTATATTCTGTGATGTTATGTTTAGTCTTGGACTTGTGTGGATCTCGAACTTATTTCCTGCTTCATCTATCATATTTCCTTTCCATGCTATCTACCTTAGTTTTACATTGTGATTGAGACTTTATTGCTATGTCACCTCCATTCGGAGTGTATATACTGTACAGGTACCTTTATCTGTTTTGTTATAGTATTCTAGATGACCTAGACAGTGTTCTACCGCCGATGCTGCGGCGTAGGCTGGACGTACCCACTTCTCGTGTCCTAATCAGGGTGCGGGTCGTGACAGGCGGCGGGTCTTTCGATGCAAGGTAGCTAGCCCCATGGAAAGTCTCCGACTACTCACGCGGTATAATTCAGCGCTGCTATAATGTCTTCCCCCTAGGTCAAGTGGGCCCAGTGCCCTGGCATAATACCAGTCGAGGAAGAAATCCTTGTCGACAAGTTGTCCAATGACCACGTACCTACGAGACATTTAGACTCACGTAAATGCAAGGCCTAACTTTACGGTACGACTGGAACTATACTTAGCATCTCGTGCTCTAAACCACACTTTGCGTAACGCGCATCAAAATCGTGAGACTACCAACCGAGGGACCGTCTCATACTTTGAAAACGTACATAGGAACCGTGAGACTCCCAACCAAGGGACCGTCTCATACTTTGAAAACGTGCATAGGAACCGTGAGACTCCCAAACGAAGGACCGCCTCAGCGACAAACGGTCGCGTGAACTTACTTCTTTGAAATCGAGGGAACGACTATTACATATCCTTCCAACTTAACTTGCACCAAACGTGCCTAATACTTGCCATAGCCCATGGCATTTCTATCATCGAAACAACCATTTTTTGTGCCTTAAACCTATTGTATTCCGTGCGACACTATCGTCCAAGTCATACTCTATGTGACGAGCCATAAGATCGTGGGAACAAATAGCTATATACAGTCGTAGAATCGTGGGACTGTGCATGCGCTCAACTTGAACAACCTAGTTCTTTGGGTACCTAGACTTATGCCATAAGCCGTACGATACAACTTTGCTCGTGGGACGATCAAGGCTATGCCAAGCCTTGGACGATGGGACCGTGTATGTTTTATCAAGCATTTATACGTGCGACGCCTATGACTTAGGCTAAGTTCGTAGCTTTGGGGCAAACTTAAACCAACTTCCTTCTTCCAAGCCATGGGACGAAGGACCGAGTGTCATTTTGAAAGCACACCGTGCAACACTTCTAAGCCGACCGTTGGACCTTTCCATATTCTAACTCAATTCGACCCGTCGGGATTATTCCCTTATCTATGTGGATTCGTCTCTTTTATTATCAAGCCTATTGTGCAAGTTAAAAATATGCGATTTATTATGTGAAGGCTAAGATGAGACGAGTTCACCGAAACTACCCCACCTGAGCGAGGAGTCGTCTCGACCGAGAGATGTCTTTAAGTCGTCGTTGCAAGGCTAAGTCCGAACGCCGTCGGCATTTTGATTCCTCCGATTGACTGAGAGGGACGGAAAACTACAATAAACAATATAGAAACAGATACTAGCATTATGGAAGGCTAGAGTTATTGTCAGCTTCTAAAGATAGAGCAGGTGTGAATGTACCGATTTGTATATATATGTAGCTTCCCTTCCCTAAAATTTTTGAAAATATTTTTATTTATTTATTTAATTTAAATGATAATTTTTAGAAATTTTTTATAAATAATTATTTAGTTAATTATTACGGTAGATGATTTTAGTCATGGTTAGGAATTTGAGTACAAGGTGACTAGAAATCGTGGCACGGATAGTGTAGTGGCGTGCTTTGACTAGTGTATTAGCCCTGGTAGTGAAGGCCGAGCCATAGGGATGTCCTAACTAGAAAAACCAGGCCAAGTTATGACATAACTATTATAAATAGTTTAATTATTTATTATTAATATTATTTGACGTTTAAGTGACCCGGTTGTACCAAACTGGTCTGGACTTGATTCGAACCAAACCCGGGCCCATGTAAAGTTGTAGAGCGACCAAAGACGTTCACGACGATAGATGCATTATATGAATGTGCGCACTTCGTAATTTATGTATTGGTCTAGTAAATGTTAGATATAAATAATATTTGCCATATAAAATCTCGATAATGCCATATAAAATCTCGATAATGTTTTAATTGATGATTATAGTGAATATTTCCTTAAACAGGTATTTTAGAATTTTGTAGGCTCTATAGGTATGTACATGTGCATATATAATTATGTTCCTGATATAAAATTAGTCTTTATATAAATATATATATATAGGTATAGCTATCTGAGCATATATATATATATTTTTTTTATCTGAGCATATAGGTATAGCTATCTGAGCATATATATATATATATATATATATATATATATATATATATATATATATATATATATATAATATAAATTAATTAATTAAAATATTGTATTGTCTGTATGGAATTTGTGGTATATAAATATATATTATATATATGTATAAATACCAGAATATATATTGATTATATGGGCATGTAAATATATTTATAATTTATTAATATATATGAAGAACAGTTTGGCAACTCTAGAGGGGGGTGAATAGAGTTTATATAGAAAAATAGCCAATTAAAAATAACTCTTTCACCAACAATAAAAAAAATCAGAGTAAAGTGCGGAAAATAAATGAAGAGCAGAAGAGCATACGCAAACACAACGATTTTAACCTGGTTTCCCTCGTGGAGGACTAGTCCAGGCCTGAGAACTCTAGCTCAGGATTAAATTCACTATTTATGAAATAGTAGCTTACAACCTGTGCCTTTTCTTCAGAAGAGCACGTCAACTTCTAACAGAGGATCGCAGTGGCGATTTGCTTGGAATTGTCCAAGCGACTTCTTCACTCTTGCATAAGAATCCTAACTGAGAGATGCTGAGCACTCGAGACTTAGGAGGCTTGTGGCTAGTAGATAGGAAGGGTATGGCTTATTGAGCTTGTAGGAGAGAAGAGAAGAGAAGATTGAGTGAATTGAAATGAGAGAATTCATGCCCTATTTATAGTGTTTTTAGAGGCAGAATTCGGCCAGAATTCGGGTAGGAAAATTCAAAAATTTGGCCGTTGGACAGCTAGCAACCAGCTAACCCTAAAATTAGGGTTCCTGATTTCTAGGGGACAGAGTTCGGCCCGAACTCTGTGTGGAGGCAGAGTTCGGCCCGAACTCTGTCTCCAGAGCACAGAGTGGTCCTAAGTGGGACTTGTGGGCAATTTTTGTTTTGGTGGAGCTTGGGATTTTGGGTAGGCTTATAGACTAAGTTCCAAGAGCTCAGCATAACTCAGAGTACATACTTCTAGACTCAATAAAATGTAAAAGTACAGACTCGAAAATACACTGAGAGTCGGAAACTGAGCTGTTGTCTGTCCTGAACTGAATGCAGACGTCGTGTGTCGTATTGAATTTATACAGATATTATTTAGTCAATGTAGTCAATATTTGGTTGACTGTGACTTTGTGTCAACAATCTCCCCCATATTGATAATTGACAAAATAATAAATGTATATTTCAATATTCATACCTGGACACAGTTGGTTAAAACAAAGCTCCCCCATAAACAATGCCGAGCTAGAATAAGATAGCTCCCCCGTAATCAGTGAACGGTGCCGAGCTAGAATCAATAGCTCTCCCCCGTAAATAATGCATAGAACCTGTGGCCTGATAAAAATATTTTCCCAAAAGCAAACACAAGCACACAAATATACATATTTCTCTCCCTTTTGGCAGTTAGCAATATAAAGGATCATATAGACTGCATAAGGAAAAGCATGGGAATAGCAGTATAGACAATGAAAAGTAATCCAACCACACCAAGCAGAGAAGAAACAGTATAATACTAATAAAACAAGCACTGACATAAAGGAGAACTACAAAAAATAGCATAAAATGTTATCCACCAACCAGCACATCAGCAGGGTTTGAAGACATAAATCCAGTACATAAATCCATAACAAACTGAAATAACTAAAATCAAAAAAAGATAACTAAGACCATCAGCAGTGTCAGCAGCATATCAAGCCAATCTCCATCATGGAGCACGAGAAGGTCCTGGAACATCGAAAAGGTCCTGGAACATCTGAAGATCCATAAAAGCATCATCAAGATCCATATACCTCATGACCCACGGATCGTCTATACGATAACCCGCACGATCTGGATCCCGCTCAATAGGCACATGCAGATCAGGATGACGAGCAAGTGAATACCGCATATCATGCAGAGAGTTCCCAAGGGCACTGATCTGCAAGGTGGTACGGTAATCCTGCTGCGTCCAGCGATCATCCTCAATAGCAAAGCGATCGCGAAGCATAGTCTGAAGAGACTCAAGAGTGGCAGGAGGAGAAGGTGCATCCTGTCTGAGTGGAGGGGCATCAGGCGCCTCATCAGCAGAATGCTCAGATGACTCAGAAGCAGCGACAGGCTGAAGGAGTCGTGCCTTGGATAGAAAGGTAGGTGCAGGCATGAACGGACAAGCATCAAGTGGTATTTGAAAAGCACGAAAGATCAAAGGAAGATACAGAGGATAAACCAAAGCTCGTGGTTTCCTCCTACAGTGAATCATCCAGTCCATCATGGTACGTGGAAGATTGAAAGGAATTCCAAAATGAAGATGATAAAGAGCAGATATTTCAAGATAAGTGATGTTATCATGGGAACCTGTTTTGGGTAGAATGGTGTTAGAAATAATCCAATAAAGGTCAGAAAAATATGGGTTGAGATATTTAGCCGTGAGCTTGCGAGGACGTGTGTATGGAGTACACAAATCGTCCTTGAAGCTTTCAAGGGAAATTCCGTCGGGAAAACGGAACGAGCGAGCGTCAACTAGCTTTTCCCAAGAATTGGGCTCTAGAAGATCAAGATATTCGGCTAAGTCAAAGTCATCAAAAGATATATTGATACCTGCAACTCGTGAATAAATATGAAGGTCATCAAAGGTTAAGTTGCAGTAGAACATTTGAACGGCATGACGATAGATAGCAGAAGTTGTGGTAACTAGTTCATCAAGATAGAGATTATGGAATAAAGAATTATATTGAGAGAATATGGAAAAATTAATAGGATGTCCTGTGAATACCTGTCGATTCCGAAAGTCACTAAACCAGTTGTTTGATGCATCTTGTGAGACAAAAAGTCTGTTGTCATAGGTGGAAGGATTTTGAGGACGAGGTGGATTGAACAAAGGATGGGATGGTTGAAGTTGTTCAAATATTTGTTCAATTGATGGAGGAGAATCCGAAGAGGAAATACTCTCAACTCGAATTCTCTTCCCACGATTGAACAAGCAAGGAGCCATTAAAAGATTTTAACTAGAAAATAGGAATGGTACCTCAAACAAGTAATAAACAATGGAAGAGAATGGAGAGAAACCCCTTTTTCTTGATTTTGAGAAGCACTGGAGCACTCTAGATCAAAACTAGGGTTAGGGTTTCAAGGAAAGATTTTGTATAGGTGAGAAAGGTGGTAGTAGTGAAGGAGAGAGATGGAATCCCGACATAAAGTAGGGTTTTGTCTTTGGTCGGGTGAAATATTGACCATTGGATTAAAATTGATCCAACGGCAGAGCCAGATCCCGACTCTGGAACCTAAGAACCGAACTCGGCCCGAACTCTGATAGGGGCAGAGTTCGGCCCGAGTTCTGGATCAATGGTCCAGAACTAAAAACAGGCAAAGAACATGAAGAAAAAGTTTAAGAGTTAAACAAAAGATAGTTGAGGACAACAAAGAGTGTAAAAAATAGATAGAGAGGTACTCAGAAAAAGAATGAACTTTAGAAAATCTCAATTAGGCAACATTAAATCGAAAACGAGCCATATAGTAAATAAGGACATATACTGTGGTTCAATAGTCCAAATTTGCCATGGGTTAGCTGCAGGGGCCGGATCCCAGCTAGCGGTAGTCCTGAGGACTAGTGCACCGTGTCGCTTAGGCTTTTACGCCTTGTTGTCAGAAGGACCCTTTCGGCTTGTACCCATACCAAATTCTTCGAAAAAGAATCACAATATACTCGATATTTACGCAGGTGAGTTTCAATTTATAACTGCTTCATCTAAAATTCCAAGTTCACGACAAAGAAAATTGAAGCGCTCTTCGGATAGTGGCTTAGTAAAGAAATCTGCCAGCTGATGATCAGTGTCAATAAATTCTAAGTTAATCGTGCCATTTTGCTGATGATCACGCAAAAAGTGGTGTCTGATCTCAATGTATTTAGTGCGTGAGTGGCAGACAGGGTTCTTAGTCAAATTTATTGCACTAGTATTGTCACAGAATATAGGAATATGCATGAAAGATAACTTATAGTCTTCAAGGGTTTGCTTCATCCACAGAATTTATGCACAACAACGCCCAACTGCTATGTATTCAGCTTCTGTTGTGGATAGTGCGACAGAGTTCTGCTTCTTGCTAAACCATGAGACTAAAGCCTTTCCTAATAAATGACACGTGCCGCTCGTACTTTTACGGTCGACCTTACATCCAGCAAGGTCAGCATCAGAGTAACCGATGAGGTCAAATGATGTTGACTTGGGATACCATAGACCCACTGTAACCGTACCCGTAAGGTATCGAAAGATACGCTTAACCGCGGTCATGTGAGATTCCTTAGGATTTGCTTGATATCTAGCACATAGGCAAACACTAAACATGATATCGGGGCGACTAGCAGTTAAATAAAGTAAGCTGCCTATCATACCTCGATTCTTACGTTGATCAACGGGTTTGCCGCTCTCATCTGGTTCGAGTTTGGTTGAAGTAGCCATTGGAGTGCTGATTGGTTTGATGTTGTCAAGATCGAACTTCTTCAGCATGTCCTTGGTATACTTCGATTGACAGATGAAAGTTCCATTAGCCAGTTGTTTTACTTACAGACCAAGAAAGTAGTTGAGCTCTCCCATCATGCTCATCTCAAATTCCGTCTGCATACACTTGGCAAATTCTTGACAAAGAGTTTCATCAGTAGACCCAAAAATAATATCATCAACATAAACTGAATTAATAGAATGGTGTCTTTGAAAGATTTGATAAACAGTGTAGTGTCAATTTTCCCTTTTGAAAAACCTTTCTCAAGCAAGAAACTGCTTAGCCTTTCATACCAAGCTCTGGGGGCTTGTTTAAGGCCATAAAGCGCTTTCTTCAGCTTGAACACGTGGTCGGGAAATTTATGATTTTCAAAGCCAGGGGGTTGTTTGACATAAACTTCCTCCTTAATAAAGCCATTCAAGAAAGCACTTTTAACATCCATTTGAAATAATTTAAAGTTTTGAAAATTAGCAAAAGCACAAAGCATCCGAATGGAT
This sequence comes from Iris pallida, assembly GCA_029216955.1. Taxonomy (NCBI): domain Eukaryota; kingdom Viridiplantae; phylum Streptophyta; class Magnoliopsida; order Asparagales; family Iridaceae; genus Iris; species Iris pallida. The sequence continues at coordinate 1,089,092 of JANAVB010013596.1, forward strand.
TCTAGTCTAGCAACAGGAGCATACGTCTCATCGTAGTCGATACCTTCCTCTTGGTTGTATCCTTGAGCTACTAGACGAGCTTTGTTACGTGTGACTGAACCATCTTCATTTACTTTGTTTCTAAACACCCATTTGGTACCAATTATTGAGTGATTAGCCGGTCTAGGAACTAGTTCCCATACTTGGCTCCTTTCAAATTGGTTGAGTTCTTCTTGCATAGCAGAAATCCAAAATTCATCATTAAAAGCTTCAGAAATATTTTTAGGCTCTACTTGTGAAATGAAGGCAGTGCTAACAACGGAGTCTCTTAGTGATGATCTAGTAGTTACTCCACGTGAAACTTCTCCTATAACTAAATTTTCTGGATGAGAAGGTTTGAAAGAGAATTTCTTAGGCAAACCCTCCAGAGAATTAGTTTCGGTTGAAGTATTCATTGGAGTAGAAGATGATGGCTCAACGTCATCATCAAGAGTACTTGCTGCACTGTTATCTTCATCAAAAGTCACATTTGTTGACTCTTCCATAATAAGTGAGCGTTTATTGAAAACTCTATATCCCTTACTCTTGGCGGCATAACCAAGAAAGATACCATCGTCAGCTTTGGCATCAAATTTGCCTAAGTTATCTTTGGTGTTAAGGATAAAACATCTACAGCCAAAAACTTTAAAATAAGAAATATTGGGGGTTCTCCCAAACCAAAGCTCATAGGGTGTTTTCTTCGTAATGGGACGAATAAGTACCCTATTCAAAATGTGGCATGCTGTACTACAGCCTCTGCCCAAAAATATTTCGGAAGAGAAAATTTATTCAACATGACTCTAGCCATATCGCCAAGAGTCCTATTCTTCCGCTCCACAACACCATTTTGTTGAGGAGTTCTAGGACAAGAAAATTCATGATCAAACCCATTTGCATTACAAAAACTTTCAAAATCATAATTTACGAATTCGCCTCCATGATCACTTCGGATTCGAGTAATCATATAGCCTTTTTCGTTTTGAACTTTCTTTACAAAAATTTTGAAAGCAGAAATAGCATCGCTCTTATTAGCGAGAAAGAAAACCCATGTAAATCTCGAAAAATCATCAACAATAACAAATGCATAAAATTTGCCTCCAAGGCTAGCTATTCTACTAGGACCAAATAAATCCATATGAAGTAGTTGCAAGGGTCTAGTAGTACTTACAGAGTTGATAGAATGAAATGAGGATTTAGTTGCCTTGTTTAGTTCACATTCGGCACATACCGTGTCCTTTTTGAACGTGATTTCAGGCAATCCTCTCACTAGCTTCTTGGTGGAAAGCCTGGATATAGCATCCATGTTGGCATGACCAAGACGCTGGTGCCAAAGTAGTTGTTCGTCTTTGTGGGCATATAGACATCTACCTGCATTGTTAGTATTTATAGAAAGATAGAAAATGTAGATGTTGTCCTCTCTTTTTCCTTCAAAAGCAATGTCTCCTGTTGACCTATCATAGATGTAGCAACTGTTTTGTCCAAAGTTAATATCATATCCATGATCAGCAAGATGACTAATGCTGAGCAGGTTATGCTTTAACTCGGTCACTAGACAGACATCCTTTATTACAGGAGAAGGAGGGTGACCAATGATACCATTACCTATAATGTGCCCTTTGAGATTGTTACCGAAGGATACGTATCCTTCTCTCTTCATCGATAGTGATGCAAAAAGATTTGCGTCTCCCGTCATATGTCGCGAGCATCCACTATCGAGAATCCACTTACTTTCAGTTGAGGAGGGAAGGTCCACCACATCAAGAGTAGATGTGACCTTTGGTACCCGAGTTCTTGAGGGTCCTGAAAAGTTAGTCTTTGGGAACCAAGCATATATCCTTTTATCTACAAGTCTTCTAACTCTGCACTGTGGAGAGATATGTCCATGTAATCCACAATAAGTACAGATAGCATTCTTATTTATACTAGGAGCATGAAAATAATATTATAAGCAACAGGATGAGGATGGACATGATGTGAAGAGTTAGCATGGTGAAGATGATTATGCATGGAATAAGTGGCATGTTGATGGTGTCTATGAGGCATAGAATGATGGTATTGTCTATGATGTATGACATGCTGATATTGTCTAGATGGCATGGCATGATGATTTTGTCTATATGGTTTATGAGGACCTTGTCTATATGGCATTGCATGATGATTTTGTCTATATGGCATGGCATGATGAATTTTATGTGTGGAGTGATGTTGATTGTGTCTTTGTGCATGATGAGTGTGTACTGAGTGAGAATTGTTCTTACGTGCACGTGGTTTGTGAAAGTTTGTGTATATAAAAGCATGGTTATGTGCTGCATGAGAATGACGTGGTTGACTAGCATGAGTGGTATTGTGCCCATGTGATTGGGTTTGAGGTTGAACAACCTGTTTACCCAATTTGGTTTCTAATCTTTTAGAAACAGCTTGCAGTTCATCAACCTTAATATTTAAGCCATAAATCTTAGTCATGGAAATCTTGTGTCTACTTTTTCTTCAGCAAGCAACGTGTTGAGAGTAGTGATTTCTTGAGTTTGTTGCTCAATACGTGCTTCAGCATCATGTAAGCTTAATTTAAGCTTGGATGCTTCATCAGTGTCATTTGTGGGTGATGTGTTTCTAACATTATCAAGAAGTAAAGAAATTCTTTGTATCTCATCTTCTAGACTTTTGATTTTGTCCTTGGCATGTTTATATTTACCGATGACCTTTTTATGATCATCGAGTAAATCAGTGAAAGCATCGCCAAGTTCATCAAAAGAGAAGTCATCCAGAGTTTCGTTATATACCTTGTTGGAGGTTGCCATCAGGCACATATTTGCTGTATCTTGAGGAGAGTCCTTTTCTTCCTCAGAGTCACTCGCTTCACTTTCATGCCAGATACCTGTGTTGGCATATTTCTTTGATGAGTTCTTTTTGTATGGCTTCTCATAGCGGTTGCTCTTCTTCAGGAATGGGCAGTCTTTTCGGACATGTCCAGTTTTCTTGCAACCATAACAAGTTGGTTCTTCTTCATCGTCTTCTTGAGATTCCTTCTTCCTTCGATTGAAGCGAAGGAATTTCCTGAAGTTGCGAACCATGAGAGCTTGGTCTTCATCATCCGAATTATCTTCTTCGGTCTCATCATGATTAGCTCTTCGTTGATGAGCTTTGAGTGCGATCTCCCTGGTCTTCGGAGCAGGCTCTTCGAAGTCCTTGAGGTCAAGCTCGTGAGTCATAAGCTTACCCATCAAGGTCTCCATTGACATTGTTGTGAGATCGTTTCCTTCTATGATGGCTGTCACCTTAGGGTTCCAAATCTTTGGTAGCCCTCTGAGCAGCTTACGAATCTTCTCGTGGTTTGAGTACTGCTTTCCAAGCGAAGATAGAGGATTGATGATGTCGAGGAATCTTGTGATCATTTGAGTGATCATCTCACTTGGCTTCATCTTGAAGGCTTCGTATTCTTGAGTGAGACGGCTTATTTTAGATTCCTTGACCTGTGTGGTTCCTTCATGCGTCACTTCTAGAAGTCTCCATACTTCATGAGCAGTGGTGCATGTAGAGACCCTGTTGAACTCATTCCTGTCTATAGCACAGAATAAAGCATTAATAGCCCTAGCATCTAGACTTGCCTGTTTCTTCTCCTCGACAGAATATTTGTCGTGTGGTTTCTCAATGAGGTCACCATCGACAACTATCCTGGCGGGCTTTTTGTAACCGTCAGTGACGATAGTCCACAGGTCAAAGTCTAGAGACTTAAGATAGAAGCTCATCCTTGTTTTCCAATATGTGTAGTTAGTCCCATCAAATAGGGGAGGCCTATGAGTGGACTGACCTTCACCATGATTGGAAATCAAGGATTGTGTGGTTGCCATGGATCAGCTCTTAGGAAGTTAGTCCTTGTAAAGAGAACAGAGCTCTGATACCAATTGAAGAACAGTTTGGCAACTCTAGAGGGGGGTGAATAGAGTTTATATAGAAAAATAGCCAATTAAAAATAACTCTTTCACCAACAATAAAAAAAAATCAGAGTAAAGTGCGGAAAATAAATGAAGAGCAGAAGAGCATACGCAAACACAACGATTTTAACCTGGTTTCCCTCGTGGAGGACTAGTCCAGGCCTGAGAACTCTAGCTCAGGATTAAATCCACTATTTGTGAAATAGTAGCTTACAACCCGTGCCTTTTCTTCAGAAGAGCACGTCAACTTCTAACAGAGGATCGCAGTGGCGATTTGCTTGGAATTGTCCAAGCGACTTCTTCACTCTTGCACAAGAATCCTAACTGAGAGATGCTGAGCACTCGAGACTTAGGAGGCTTGTGGCTAGTAGATAGGAAGGGTATGGCTTATTGAGCTTGTAGGAGAGAAGAGAAGAGAAGATTGAGTGAATTGAAATGAGAGAATTCATGCCCTATTTATAGTGTTTTTAGAGGCAGAATTCGGCCAGAATTCGGGTAGGAAAATTCAAAAATTTGGCCGTTGGACAGCTAGCAACCAGCTAACCCTAAAATTAGGGTTCCTGATTTCTAGGGGACAGAGTTCGGCCCGAACTCTGTGTGGAGGCAGAGTTCGGCCCGAACTCTGTCTCCAGAGCACAGAGTGGTCCTAAGTGGGACTTGTGGGCAATTTTTGTTTTGGTGGAGCTTGGGATTTTGGGTAGGCTTATAGACTAAGTTCCAAGAGCTCAGCATAACTCAGAGTACATACTTCTAGACTCAATAAAATGTAAAAGTACAGACTCGAAAATACACTGAGAGTCGGAAACTGAGCTGTGTCTGTCCTGAACTGAATGCAGACGTCGTGTGTCGTATTGAATTTATACAGATATTATTTAGTCAATGTAGTCAATATTTGGTTGACTGTGACTTTGTGTCAACAATATATACATATATATATGTTATGTATATATATTACGTGTGTATGTGTATGTATATAAATATATATTGTATATGTGTATTTATATAAATATTATTATATATGTATATGTGTGTATATATATAAATATATTATGTATATATATACATAGGTATTTATGTGTGTGTATGTGTATATATATACACTAATAGCTAAATAAGAAGCAACAACTGAACCCCTCAGCCCACAGGCCGGCCCAACCATCACAAACCCAGCTCCAGCCAAGCCAGGCCCGCCCCAAGCACCCCCAAGCCGAGCAAAAACCCGATCCCCATATACGCTGTATATAATTGAGAGACAGAGCGAGAGAGAGAACAGGAAAATGTAACCCTAACCCAACTCCAACTTCCCCAGCGCCGACCCCGACCCTGGACGCGCCGCCCGCCGCCGCCACGATCGCTGGAGCGCGCACGCCGCGCCGAAAACAGAGCAACCGCCGCATTACAGCAGCAGCATTGGCAGCCCCGAACCCCAACTTTGCAGGTAAATTTTTCCTTCATCTCAACGTCATTTTCCAAAGCAATTGGTGATTCAAGAACACAACCTATAGGTCTTCAACATCAATGGATCGTTTCGAACTAAATCGAAACAAAATCGAGCTAAAACTCGATGCCAAAATCGACGAAGATTGCCATTAAAAACAGGGTATAGGAATGCTAAGTACCCACATTGGAAGAGCGATTCCAATCAATTTAGTACCGGTTTAGAAAATCTATCTAAACAATATTGTAGAAAACCTATCAGAGTTTGGAAACCTTCTTTAGTTTCTGTTTCATAAATATAGTTTAAGTTATTCGTATTTGAAAATCAGGAAAATCCATGTTAAACAGTTTTGAAAAACTATAAAAACCTTCGATACGACGTGCGTTCCGCCAATCCGGGTGACGTGGTCGCAAACCGAAAGTATCGAAAGGTGCATAATGGCTTCGTGGACGTGTGGGCTTTGACAAAATTCAAATTGGTCACGTGTACGCGACAAATTTGATACGTATCCGTCGAAATTCACCATATCGGCCTATGTGCAAATTCTTCAATTACTTTGTGCACGTTCGTCAAATCGAGATAAAACTTGTGTCAACAGGACCGTATAATTTTTTGGTCCTGTATGCCAAGTTTGGTCCAATTTTGAGACAGTTGATCGGATCGCCGTTTCGTGGGCCCCACGATCCGATTCAACGGGCATTTTTGTGCACGGCCTGCCGAAATCCAAAACTGGACATACCGTTGGGTTCGTATCATCAAAACAAATCTGTAGACATGTAGGTTGATGACTTTAGAGACCATTAACTCTGGCACGTTTTTCGGTGCAAAGCGGATCCAACGACGGACATCGTTTTTGTCCAAAATATCGTTTTTCCCCTGTGTCCAGAATCGGACTTAAGGATAGGCAATCATAGCTAATTTGACTATTCTGAGCATGTTGGAAATATTTATTTTAGCTTATGGAGAAAGTTGTGATAATTTGGACTTTAGACTTAGTAGTTGACTATTTTGTTGGAATCTCCGTGCAACCCTCAGGCAAGTATACCTTGCCGAACATATACAATATTTACATTATTTCTCTTTTTTATTGTATTCCTTTACATATGTCACATGATCCCATATTGTGATTGATTTGCCTTGATTGTTTTACTTGTTCTAGAATACGTGCACGTATAGGATATTCGACATTACTTGATTATTGGTTTTTTCGTATTATCTTGTCTCGTGATAGAGTTGTTAGTTCTATATCCTGTTCTTGACTTGACCATTCTTGACTTGGAGTATCTTGCATTGTACTATAGTTGAGATATACTATAGATTGGAAGTATCTTACATTGTACTACGACCTATAGCCGATTCTTTATCTTGAAATTGCTTGATTTACTTGAATTGAGACATACTATAGATCGAGTGTATCTTACATTGTACTAAGACCTATAGCATATATGATTGATTGATTGATTTGATTTACGACACTGAATTGGGAGTATCTTGCATTGTACTACGATTTATATGAGTCTGCTTGACCTTGTATCCTTTAGGAGAGGAGATCGACTAGAATTGGCAAATCTCGACTGAGAGTATCCTGCTTGTACGTCAATTGAAACACTATAGATTGAGAGTATCTTGCAATGTACTACAAGCTATAGGAGTTCTGATTGATAGTTAGCCAAGTTTAGTATTACATTTCCACACGACTCGTCGTCCTTAGATGTTCTTCTTGCAGTGTTCTTATCCTCCCTACATGTTATTTACTAATATATTAGTAGGCATATTTTATGTATCTTGCTAGTCCTCTGAGGACCTGCTAATTTCTTCAGGTAACTGATTGCACAGAGTTAGTTAGCTGAGCATGTGGTAATTGACTTCATCTGCATGATTCAGGTATTTTGTTAGTGTTATTTGTAGTGCCCCGTCCCGCTCAGTCAATCGGAGGAATCGAAACGCCGACGACGTTCGGACTTAGCCTTACAACGGCTACTTGAAGACATCGCTCGATCGAGGCGACCGCTCGCTCAGGTGGGGTAGTTTCGGTGAACTTGCCTCATCTTTACCTTCTTTAATAAATCGTATGTTTTTAACTTGCAAAAGTAGGCTTGATAATAAAAGAGGCGAATCCACATAGATAAGAGAATATTTTGACGGGTCGAATTGAGTTTGAATTGGAAAGGTCTAACGGTTGGCTTAGAGTTGGTGCACGACGTGATTTGAAAATGACACCCTATCCTTCGTCCCGTGGTTTGGGAGAAGGAAAGTTGGTTGAGTAGACAAAGTTATGAACGTAGCTAAGTCATAGACGTCGCCCGTATAAATGCTTTTAAAGCATGCACGGTCCTATCGTCCAAGGCTTGGCATAGCCGCGGCTTGCCCCATGAGTTAAGTTGTGTTGCACGGCTTATGACATAAGTCTAGTCACCAAATGACCTGGTCGCTCAGAAGTCGAACGCATGCGCAGCATGTTTCCGCAATACTAGGCTTGATGCAGCCGTTGCTCGTCGAGTCATCTTGCGTTTAAGTCAGGCAAGTTGTGTTATTCTATCATAGTAGTAGCAAGCACGGTCCTACGAGTTCTATGACTGGGTATAACCATATAGTCTTACGGTCTCAAAGGCCTGTCATATAAAGTATGACTTTGGCGATAGCGTCGCGTAGAACATAAGTCAATTTAAGGTACGATGTCGTGGACTTAGTGTTTGAGGCAATGACCACAATTGATTTAGGTGAGTTTTGGAGAAAAGATTATCAAATAGACATTCATGAGTGGAATGAAAATATGGTAACATGGAAAGAATGCTCGCGACCGTGGATCATCGAGGGGCCTCAAGGATAGAAGTCTTGAACTTGGTTTTGAAAAGATGGTAACACTGAAAGAAGGATGACTATGTGAGACGTCAGTTTGAGTCGAGTCTTGCATGGTCATGGACAACTTGTACAAGGTAAAAAGGAAGGATTTCCTCGGATCGACAACCTGGGGCCACAAGACCGATCCGGCCTAGGAGAAAACAGGTATAGCTGTGCCAGGTAGAGGCAACAGGTATTCGGTGTACGGTCATTGGGGCTCGCTACTTGATTTGATCGGACCATCCTATTCGCCAGCTATGAGTCCAGGATGGCTTGTTCTGCCAGTGATGTTCATATAGATGTCGGCAAAAAGGCGGCTATCCGCACGTATGCCTTTGGAATTGAGTCGAGTCGAAGGTATATACAAGTTAGAACATGATGTTTGGGGCTTAAGATGTGGCTTCAACATAGGCTACATGCTTGGCACAGGAGTGTGGCGTCGAGTCGTAGTTTGGCATATAAGTTGCATGTGTTGGAGAATGAGTTGTCTGGGTTTAAGTCAGGAACCGCCACAAGACAAAGTCGGTCGACACAGTTCAGAAGTCTTGATTGGGTCAGTTGGTGATAAAAATAGCAAGGGCCGCGAGGCGGCGACATGGTTAAGTCATATTGAGTAGCGAGGCACGGCACAATGAAGGAGGTAGCACGGTCATATAGAAATGGAGTCTCATCGTGTAGTTGCGTCTCTGATTTTGGGCCGAAAGGCAAACACGACTTGATAGGTTAATGTTGTTGGCACGAGAAGGGTCTAGAGGCAAAGTATGGGCTAACGTGTTATGCAAGCATGGTATGGTATTGAGGCATGAAATAGGCCAAGACGTCTGTCCTAAAACTGATCCTAAGGCAAGAGTACAAAGACAATCGTAAAGGGCTATGTTGCATAAAGTAAATCAAACGTGTTTGTTTTGTATGGGTGGGCGAGGAGCTCATCTACCAGTACAGTTGAGTACTGACACCCACATAGTTTCATGTACAGGCACAGGTAGAAGCTCGTGGCACGGAGCTCGCTTGGATGCGTCGAGGCACAGAGTTTCTTGGCGATTCGAAGTGTGCGGCCGCATGGAGTCAAGACTTATACGGGACATAATGTATGGATGTCGCCTTTCGAAGCATCCGCTGGTTCAAGACATGTATTGAGAGATGAGAGAGAGCTGAGTGACTTATAATGTGAGAAGAGTGAGCTTGAGAGACTTGTAATCTTGGCTTTGTGCCCATTGTTATTTGTTTAAATATCAATAAAGAGCTTCTTTGAATAACTTGTGTTTGCTTCAAATTTTTGTGCTATTATTCAATGTCTCTGCTTGAGACTTCTGTGCGACGACCCGTCGCAGCCGCTGAAATTGGCCGTTATGGAACCCGCATTGCACGAGCAAAATCTAGGCTCGTGCGACATCACGCCTTAGCGAGGACGATCGCTCCTACGGGAGCGGAGCATGACATAATGGATGTAATGCCCCGTTCCGCATGGTGCATTACGATGAGTCGTTGACTCGAAGAGTTGCATTGATCCGATGAAGTATCGATGCGAATCGATGTAAGAGTTACGTTGGCCAAAGGTAAGCTTTGAGTCGGTTGGAATCTATGAATCGAATCGATGCAAAGGATAAGTCCCATTTGAGCAAGTGATGACTTTAGTTAATCTGGTGTACAGGCTATGCTTTTGCGCTGGACGATAAGAGGTCGGCATTTGCCTTATGCAATGAAGTGTCCGCGAAACCAAATCGTGGCCTTGCAACGGATTGTGGCATGGGCGCGATAGGCCAAATCGAAGTAGTTCAAAGGAATGGCTAAGTCCGAGAGTTAGCTATGGACCAAGTTATGGAAGCGAGCCGCTTCAACTCGACGAAACGGCAAGGCGTATCGACTTAAGGTGGGCGGGTTCTTGACTCTCTCTCCCTATTCCTTCACGTCTAATAAAATATGTCATTGTGTGCGTAAGATGTTATCGAGTTAGCGAGCGTGGCTCGGCGACGAAAGATCTAAGTATGTGTTGAACATTAAGGTAGAACATTGAACATCGAACAATTGAAGCGACGTACATCAATTGCACGGGTCCGGGGGCGGTGATGGTAGAACATTGAAAGACAATATCGAGATGTGCATTACGTGCATGCCTTCGAAAACATTGAACACTAGGCGTAGAACATTGATTACGGTGCTGAGCGTGCCCTCGGGCACTTATGCTATGAAAAGACTAAGTAACTACGGAGTTAGGCTATGAAATAACTTACGAATGTTATGTGCTGAATGTGAGTACGAGATGACTAAGTCGTTGGGCATCGTGCATCAATATGGATGTGTTGGGGCATACCGTCGACGAAGTACCCCATATAGATGGGTGGATTATGTTTATGAGACGCGAATATGTTTATGATACGGGACTATGCTTATGGAACACGAGATTGGTTGGACGATATGACTTGTATGCTATGGTACGTATTGCATGGTCAATGGACTCGGATGGCCGTGCACGGTACGGCTTCCCTCGGACGGTTACGCTGGGGCACCGGGACCGTTCGACCTAGGAGGGAATTATGTGTGGTATTTATGGTGCACAACATTCGGACGGATTGCGACAGTCCAGTGCTGTGATAAGCTATGATATCCGTAAGTTTGGGATCCTTCGGATGCTGGGCTAGCAACCATATCGAAGTGATCGTAGGCTTACACATAAGAGATGCCAAGTCTATTACGGTACGAAACACCGTGACCTTCATATAGATAGGGCCGGTGGGCTGAGATGTGAGTTGGGTGCAGGCGCAGGGCCTGCGACCCTTATACATGTCTAAGTTTATGGGGTTGGCTTGATGAATCGTATGATTGGTTATGTAAGTTCTAACTATTTCAGGCTAGACAAAAAGGAACATGATGAGCACGAATAACTATGTTTATGTTTCAGATTATCACTACTAAAATACCCTACTTTACCGACGGACATTTAGCGACGGACGGATTCCGTCGCTAATAGCGACCAATTTTCGACATCTTAGCGACGGATTAGCGACAGACAACACAACATAATTTTTTTCAATTTTAAATGTAAAAATTTGTCGGGTTTAGGTCGCTAAGTCGACGAACATTAGCGACGGATTATTTTTCGTCGCTTATCCGTCGCAAATGTTGGCGGCAAAATCTTTATAACATTGGCGGAAACTTTGGCGACTACCTAGCGACGGATATAGCCGTCGGAAAACACCTTTTAATTGGCGACGGTTTAGCGACTACTTTATTCCGTCGCTATTCCGTCGCTAGATTCTGTGCCCTAACTTAAATTGAACCGACGGAGGGGAATTTTTCATTCCCCCCAAAACTCTCTCTCTCTCGCGGCTCTCCCTCTCTCGCGCGCGGCTCTCTCTCTCTCTCTCGCGCGGCTCTCTCTCTCTACCAGGTCTCCTCTCTCTCTCTCTCTAATTTTCTCTAATTTTGTGTTTTGGGGCCGGAGGGGGGGGGGGTGGGGGGGGGTCGGCTTCGCGGGGGGTGGAGAGGGCGGGGGGGGTGGTGAATGGGGTCAGGGGTCGGGGGGGTGTGGGGAATGGGGGCAGGGGGTGGGGTGGTGGGGAATGAGGGTCGGGGGGGTGGGGAATGGGGGCAGGGGGGTCGGGGGGTGGGGGGTGGAGAGGGCAGGGGGGTCGGGGGGGGTGTTGAATGGGGGCAGGGGGGTCGGGGGGTGGGGGTGGAGAGGGCAGGGGGTCGGGGGGGGGTGTTGAATTTCCTTGTCACACCAACTGGAACCAAACCTGAGATATTCTCACTGTCATTGATTTCAAATTCGTGAACACATGTACACAACACAAAATCGATATTTCATCCTAACCTACTACACTCTCCTGCCACCTTTGACACACTGTCCTAGGTATCTACATATACACACACACTGTCACACAAACACACAAAATCTGATATCAGTCCCTAGTTAGCCCCCTGCCCTTTCACAGTTCATTCCCCACTTTCCCTCCCTTTCATTTTCCTTTCCTTTCACCTTTCCCTTTCTCTTTTGTTTTATGAATGCTATGTAATGTAATGAATGATATGCAATGGGATAATGAAAGCATGGTTAAATATATACAATGCATGTGTAGGGCTATGCACAATTGGATGCATGAATGCAAGCATGTTGGACTTGAATGTATAACATATCCAAGTAGTTAATGCATCATGATACTTTATGTCCTAACCATTGATGAACATATGCAAGTTAAATAATGATGAAATGCATGGTTATATGAATAATGTAATGTAGGAATACACGTTGATAATGTAGAATATTGACATGTATGTATAATGTATCTAATTGATTTTTAACCCATGTCTATACATATATATGTGTAGGCAAGCATGAGATTATGAAATATAGGCCATGTATAATATGCTAGTATATAGGAATGCATGTAGGTAGGCAATGATAAAATATAATGTAGTGTACAATGCATGTGATAGTGTAAGTTAATGAGTGGTATATATGCAAGTTATAAATGCAATGTTGGATAATATGAGAATGTAATGTCAACATGTATATATATGTATATGTGTTCTCTATGGCTTGTGATGGTGTGTGTGATTGCTAGACTAGGTTGGTTAGGCCTACTGAGACTTATTAGACCTACTGCTACTTTGTATTGCTTTCACAATGTCACGTACCTGCACTAAACATCCGATACTTCGATCCGATACCGCCGATACTACCGATATCGCCGATACCAATACTACCGATATCGCCGATACTACCGATACCGCCGATACTACCGATACCGCCGATACTACCGATATCGCGCGCCGATACTACCGATACTACCGATATCGCCGATACTACCGATACCGCCGATACTACCGATTCCGATACCGATACTTTGAACCTTGATTTAAATACATGTTAGTATAGTGTCTTCACATATATGTTAAGAGTATATACATGATTAGCAAGGTAACTAGATACAAGTTATGATACAATGTAAATGCAAGTATACATGTTAGCTAGATAGCTTAGACTTATATTGCAATCTCCTATTCACACGAGTATTGATATCGCCGATACCAATACTCGTAGGAATAGTCCGATACCGATATACATTGTAGAGCTCTGTTTTGCTATTCTGGACATGTTGTGACCTGTGCTGTTCTAAATAGGAGCCAGACACACTCCTGAGACGAGGGGGGAGTATGTATAGTAATGTGGATTCTTACTAACTTATCATGTGAACCCATTTATGGGCCCTTCATTGAACCTTCTCATGTGCAACTTTCAGTCCATTCACAGTTCCCTATATTGTACTCTACATCACCTAGTTCACTTATATCTAACTCCTAACCCTAATCCAAATTTATGAGTATCGGTATCGGGCTATTCTTATGTTTAGTTTGTCTTACGATACAGATTTTCACATCCAAATTGAGGATGAGTCGTTATTTGTTGATCGTACATAGATGTACAAACGGCAACACGAGAGTAGAATTGGTGTGAGTGACGATTTTCAGGCAGGCGTGGAAGTATTTCTTAATTATGCAATGAGCAAAGCTCAGTACATGGACGGTAACAAAATTAAGTGTCCATGTGTTAAATGTCACAATAGACGTTACGAAGAAGTGGTGACTGTGAGAGATCATTTGACCCGTAAGGGTTTCGTACGTAATTACGGCTGTGGTCATCGCAAGGTGAACTATATTCGGAAAGACAGGCTGCGGAAGCTGCTACTTATGCTTTGATGATAATGCTGCAACGGATGTCATCGAAGACCACGGATGCTGTTGATTATGGAGATCTGCAGAACCTTGCACGAGATATGGTGTATGATGCGGCAGGGCCTAATTTTGATCGGAGGATCCTAATCCCGAGGCGAAGGAGTTCTATGACATGTTTCAGGACGCAGATACTCTCTATATCCTGGTTGTGAGACTCATTCGCACTGTCAGTGACGATGCGGTTGTTGAACATAAAGTCTGATTTTAACTTGCCACAAGCTTGCTATAATCGGATCACAGAAGTAATCAAGGAGGTGTTACCGAAGGAATCAAAGAGCTAAAAAAACTTCTACAAGTCAAAGATGATGGTCCGACAACTGGGACTGGGGTACGAGAAGATAGATTGTTGTCGCAACGGGTGCATGTTGTACTACAAAGAGAATTGCGTATCAGAAAGTTGCAGCTTCTGTAATGCGGATCGTTACAAGCCAGTACAGGGAAAAGGAAAGGACTAGAAAACGACGTCCTTACAAGTATATGCATTACTTGTCGATCACGAAGCGCTTGCAGAGGATGTATATGTCTCTAAATACAGCAGAACACATGACGTGGCACAGCGAAGAACGCATAAAGGATGAAGGAGAATTGTCACATCCTTCGGATGGAGAGGCGTGGAAACATTTTGATTTGTGTCATCCAGATTTTGCTGCAGAGCCTAGAAATGTACGCCTGGCGCTAGTGCTGATGGCTTCGCCCCTTTCGGACAGTCGGGATCTCAGTACTCATGCTGGCCGGTCATTCTTACCCCTTACAATCTGCCACCATGGATGTGTATGAAGACTCCTTATATGTTTCTGACAGCTATCATACCCGGTCCTAAAAATCGACGAAGAACATCGATATATATTTACAGCCGTTGGTGGATGAGCTGAAACAGCTGTGGGAGATCGGCGTCACGACTTATGATATTTCCAGGAAACAGAACTTTCAGATGAGAGCTTCACTCATGTGGACAACAATGATTTTCCAGCATACGGTATGCTGTCGGGATGGAGTACGCACGGCAACATGTCTTGTCCGATATGCATGGAAAATAGTAAGGCGTTCCGCCTTAGGCATGGAGGAAAAACTTCTTTCTTGACTGTCACCGTCAATTTCTGCCCGCGACCATCCTTGGAGAAAGAATAAGGACGCGTTCAGATATGGAAAACAAGAATTTTCTCAACCTCCTGCCAGATTTTCGGGATACGATATTTGGGAAGCTGTAAAGGAATTGCCCACCGCAATGGAAGATCCATCGAACCATCGTGTCGAGGGGTTCGGACAAAGCCATAACTGGACCAAACGGAGTATCTTCTGGGACTTGCTTATTGGAAAGATAATCTTATAAGGCATAATCTTGATGTCATGCATATCGAAAAGAACGTGTTCGATAATGTCTTCAATACCGTCATGGATATTAAAGGAAAGACGAAGGACAATCCAAAGCAAGACAAGACATAGCCGAGATATGCAAGCGTCCTCATCTGAACTTGATACAAAGGGGTGCTGGTGGACAATTAAGTAAGCCTATAGCGCCATACACATTGAGCAAGGAAGATAGATTAATAATCTGCAAGTGGATATCTAATTTAAGATTTCCCGACGGCTATGTTTCGAATTTGTCTAGATGCGTTGATCTCAATGAACGCAAGCAACGGGAATGAAGAGTCACGACTGCCACGTGTTTATGGAAAGATTACTGCCCATTGCTTTGAGAGAGTTGTTGCCTTCTGCTGTATGGGTTCCGTTGGCCGAGCTGTCTACATTCTTCAGGGATATCTGTTCAACTAAGCTGACGGTGCAACATATGGTACAACTTGAGGAGAAGATTGTCTTAACAATCTGCAAGTTAGAGAAAATATTTCCACCGGGCTTTTTCGACAGCATGGAGCATCTACCGATTCATCTAGCATACGAAGCCCGTGTCGGTGCATCTGTTCATTATCGATGGATGTACCCCTTTGAAAGGTAAATAAAAACCGATATAATTTAAGTGAAATTTAAGTGGATTTTACAATTCATTGTTAATTCTCAAGATAATTTGTCTCTTTAGGTACCTACACCATCTAAAGAAGAAAGTTGGCAACAAGGCTCATATAGAGGCTTCGATATGCGAATCATATCTTATCGAGGAGGTGTCAAATTTTGCCATTTATTTCGATACTCATGTCGAGACAAATCGAAATAGACCTCAAAGGAATGAAGAAGACGTTGAGGATGGAGGTATTCAATTTAAGGGGCAAGCCTATTGGGGCTAGTAAGAAACGGTGGTTGACCGACGATGAGTATGATACCGCTCACCGATATGTCTTGTTAAATTGTGACATACAAGAAGTGAGAGATTTGGGAAGTAAGTGACTACGCCTCGTTATAATCTCTAATTTGGTGAATTAAGTGACTACATTATTTTTATTCTCTCTAACAGTGTATTAGAGGTGAAGTCAAAATGAGGACACCATATATTACAGATGAGGGACTTCAAGAGAGGTTGATTGTACCTTTCCGTCCTGGTTTCGTAAATACGTAAGTAACTGAGATAATATGTTATGCGGCTACCATTAAAATATATGCAGCTAAAATTTAAATTATCAATACATGTTTACAGGTTTTATTGCCTGAAACAACACTCATAAATGAGAGCATTCGTTATTTGGCATTGGGACCGAAGAAGCATGCAAAGACTTTGTCAGGCTATGTCGTTAATGGCTTCAAGTTTAAGTCAACTCAGCATGCTATAAATGCCGAATTTCTCAATGACGGCTTCGATACCAAGAATTCTGGGTTTGCATAAGAGGCACCATCTATGACGACGAGCCGGACTTTGACTATTATGGAGTGCTTCGGGAAGATTGTAGATTTACAATATAGTGGCCCATATGATATGCATATTGTGATGTTCAAATGTGAGTGGTTCGATACGAGACCAAATATCGGTTGGAGAATCGATAAACAATTTGGATTCGTCGATATAAATCATCGCAGGAGGTATAGAGGGTCCGACACGTTTGCGATAGCAAGTCAGGCTGTTCAAGTCTACTATACAAGCTACCCAAGGGTCGTAGAGATCGATTTGACTGGTGGGCAGTATGCAAGATTAAATCTAGAAATACATTTAACGTTGGAGACCCAGCATACCAAGAGGACCAGATCGAGAAGCCCCAATACATGGGACAACAGTCGGATACCATGGACGTGGAAGATGTCGATATACCTCATGCTGAGGAAAATAGAGGGGAGGAAGAGGTTGATATACAAGACTTAGCTGTCAACCAGGGGAAGAAAGAGGCGTCTTGTCCCAAGTATTGAGCCTGAAGAAGAAGAAGAAGAAGAAGAAGAAGAAGAAGAAGAAGAAGAGGATGAGGATGAGGATGAGGATGATGATACAGATGAAGTCGACGATGAGGATGATGATATAGATGAAGTCGACGATGAGAATGAGGATGAGAACGATGACGATGACGATGAGGACGAGGACGATAACGATGATTAGATTAAATATCGGTATATATTAGAAGCACTTACAACTAACTTAGTGAATTCAGTTTAGACGGACACATTCTTATTTCAGTTTATGTTTTGTCGTTCGATCATCTACTTATTGTATGATTTTCTTTTTACAGATGGCACTCTTAGTTCTCATTGTCTTGACGGCACTCGCCGCCCTGCTGCTGGTATATATATTTTAGTTCAGTTTTATATTCATTTATACTTCTATATTGTTAATTATATTTATGTGTTCTATTTACAGGTCATGGTCACTACCACTCGTGCTGCTGGTAGCCGTGGTGGTGCTGGTGGTGACGGTACTGGCCGTGGTGGGCGTGGTGGTAGCGGTGGCCGTGGACGTGATGGTAGCGGCCGTGGACGTGATGGTAGCGGTCGTGGTGGTAGCGGTCGTGGTCGCCTTCCACATACCCGGATATAGAGTCCTCGATCCCGACCTGGAGAGCCCGGCCACAGACTCTTCCCGTCGTCGATCTATCTCTGCGACCCATCCTTCATCTTCATCGAGGCCTGAGACTCCATCCGCTAGCGGATCCGTTCCGCCCCCGGATGCACCAGCGGGTACACCATCAGTTACTGCTGGGTGGGCTCCGGAGTACCCCGGATTCAGCTTCATCCTGCTACCGGTGAGTACATCCGCGGACCCGCGGATCCTCCGACGCCTCCAAAGAGGCCGATAGGCGAGAACCGACGAGAGCTATGGCCCGCGGGTGATACGTAAGTAAATTTAAGTTAATTTATTAAATTTGTTTCATTTATTCAAGTTAATAATCCAGTCTTTGCTTCTTTGTAGGTTTTTCCCGTATGATGCTGCCCGGATACTCGGGCAAATTATCCGGGAAAACTACCATGGCCCCTACCTCAATTTTTCTGAGGTGCCTCAGAACATGCAGTACGTCTGGCTCGAGGAGATGAAGGTATATATATATCTTTTGGTTAATTATTAATTATTCTTTAATCCACTAATTTTTTAATTACGTGATAATTTAATTTGTATGTCAGACGACGTTCTGGTGGCCCCCCCATCGCGATGAGTTGATTCGCAAGGCCTACAAAGCCGCCGTCGGAAAGAAGATACGGGATGCGGTGTACGACGTTCGTACGGCGCATTCGAGGAAGAAGTGGCTCCGGGAGGAGTACTACGAGCAGATGTTGGATAAGATGAATACTGCTCAGTACAGGGAGAAATCAGAGAAAGCGAAGGCGAGCAGACAGGCCGCTGGTCTGCATACGGGAGGTTCAAAGCCCCACGCAGCGACGCGTGCAGATTTGGTGAGATACCGCAAATTCATTTCACTATTAAATTCGGTACTATTAATATACGTAGTTAATTAAATTCGACGTATATTTCGTATGCAGACAAAACGGGCGGTAAAGGAGGGGAGAGAGCCGGAGTCGGTCGCCGCCTACGATGTATTCCTGCATACACACAAGAGGCGGGCAGACGGGAGCTTCGTCGACGCGAGGGCCCAGGCGACTGATGTAAGTAATTACGTTTATGAGATTTATATTAGAAATATAATTATTGTTAACTTAATTAGGTGAACGTAGGATTCAAATTATAACTTAGGGAAACATAGGATTTAGATTATAACTTAGGAAAACTTATAGTATAAACACATTCATTGGATAGGCTGCATATCGTGAGGCCCTTAGTCAGATTGAGCCCCCTGCCGAGGTTGTCGGCAAAACGACGCCCACCCAGACGCCCTCTTCTATGGCCGTTCGCTACGACGACGTGTTCGTAGAGTCTGTCGGCGGCTTTAATAAAGGGCGCGTCTACGGCGTAGGTTCCCTAGCGGCGTCGTTGCAGGGCGCGACTCCGAGACATCCACCGCCCCCGCCTCCTCCCGCGCCCCCGTCGGACGATATGAGGACGCAGCTTGCGACTCTCACCTCCGATATGTCGGAAATGCAGAGTCTAATGTCGGATGTGCTGGAGCGCCTTCCGCGTCCTTTTTCTGCTCCCGGTCCAGATCCGTCTGCTCCCGGTCCGTCTAGTGCGGTTGCCGGTCCTTCCGACCCTGGACGTTATTCATTTGACCGTTCTGCCGAGGTCCGCCTGGTACCGGATACTGCGCTCATTGGGCTCATGGACATGATGTCGACAGAGCAGCTCCGCAACCTTCCAGAGCATGTGTTGTCCCAGGTGCCGGCGTACATGGTGGAAGAGTACATCCGCAGGGCCGAGGCGGCGCCGAGACGACCACGCGATCCATCTCCGGGAAAATGATATTTGTACTGTTTTTTGATATTATGAATTTGGATATTTGGATATTATGAATTTGGATATTTGTTATTGGATATTTGATATTGGATATCATGAATTTGGATATTTGTTGATCATGTAATGTTTGGATGGATATTTGGATATTTGTTGATCGTACATGGATGTTTGAATATTGGATATTATGAATGTGTAATATTTACGAAAAGGAAATAGAATGTTTCTGTAATTTTTTTTAATTGATGTTACATTTAGCGACGGACTAGCGACTAACTAGCGACGGATTATATAAATATTTGCAGTTACCGACGGAAGAGCGACGGAATATCCGTCGCTAACTGGGTGATATAAAATATTTTGCAGTTACCGACGGAAGAGCGACGGAATATCCGTCACTAACTGGGTGATATAAAATATTTTGCAGTTACCGACGGAGGAGCGACGGAATATCCGTCGCTAACTGGGTGATATAAAATATTTTGCAGTTACCGACGGAAGAGCGACTACCTAGTGACGGCGAATCCGTCGACATGGTTCTGGAAATATGGTAGGTTTCCAGAGACTTAGCGACGGATAGTTGGTCGCTAATCCGTCGCTAATCGGTCGAGGATGACGACGGACTAGCGACGGATGAGCGACCAATTATCCGTCGACATGGTTCTGGAAATATGGAAGCTTTCCAGAACCAGGCCGACGACCTACCCGTCGCTAATACGTCGCTATAACGTCGAGGTTTACGACGGAATGGCGACGGAATAGCGACTGATTTTGCGTATCAGGAACCTCTCTAATACGCTTTTACCGACCTATTGACGACGGATTAGCGACGGATATTTTAATATTATATGGCATGTAAACCGACGGGAACATGTCGCTAATCCGTCGCTAAGTAGGTGAAAGACAACCGTCGCTAACCAGTCGCTAGTCCGTCGGATAATTATTTGTCCGACGGCTTAGCGACGGACATTTTTTAGCGACGATGTTTTTCCCGACGGCCATTTTCATCAAATATCCGTCGCCACTACGTCGGTAAAAAATGTTACCGACGGATAAGCGACGGATCTGGCCGTCGCTAAAGTTGGTTTTTTTGGTAGTGCATGCCTAACTGTATCTGCTGCAGGAAAACGATATCAGACACATTTATGATAAGCTGCTATGCATGACTATTGCCATGAAACTGATCCTAAGGCTAAATATAAAGAGCACAAATTAAGATGCATGTTTCACTAAAAATGATTAAGTGTTTGGTTGGGTGCGAACGGGTCTTGATCAGTGCGAAGCGAGGACAAAAGCACTAATCCCCCACTAGTTTATGTGCAGGCTCAGGTTATGATTGACTCGGGGCAGAGCTTGGCTTGGACGTGCCGAGGCATGGAGTCCTTGGCGTTTAAGGGAAGCACCGCATAGGCATTCGGACTTGCGAAATGGAGATGTTCGGCCGAAGACTACTTGGTGGCTATAAAGAGGCATAATGTATGGAACAATGTAATCCTTTGTGAGCTAGAGAGATCATGAGCGTTGTAGCCAATTGGCATGTTAAGTTGGGCTATTCAGAGCCGTTGTAACCTTCAGTTCATTATGAATAAAAGAGATTCTTATTGTATTCTTTGTTTCCTTCCGTTGCTTATGTTACGAATTTGAGATAATCACAATGTGAACCGTTATCTTGTCTTGCACGAGCGCAACTCCAGGCTCGTGCGGCATCACGCCCCAGCGAGGTCGATGATTCGGGTAAAATCTAGCGAGGACGAGCGATTTCCCGGATCGGGGAGTGACAAGTTGGTATCAGAGCGGTTCCATCCTTTGGACCGTACATGAATCTCTTTGACCCTCAGTTGCTTCGCTATCGAAATCAGTTGACTCTAAGTTGATTCCACAACCGCATGGCTCATGGATCTGTTCGACGCTACATTGGATGTTCCATACAATAAGTCTATATTAAGTGCGTACGTCTGCCACAAGTATGTCGTGACTATCACGCTATCTCCGGGTGCCATCAGAGAGTGTTGGTTGCACGAAGTGCAACGGGTTATGAGATTATGGTTTCCCGAAGTACAAGAAAGTTGTGAGTCGCTGGTCGCACGAAGTGCAACGAATATGGTGATGTTAGTTGCACGAAGTGCAATGAGATACGTATTGTTGATCGTACGAAGTACGAGGAGTTACGTATTATTGGTCGTACGAAGTGCGAGGAGATATGTGTTGTTGGTTGCACGAAGTGCAACGGGTCGATATGTGAGGCGATGCGTGTTATGTTGCTATGAGAACGATTATGTGTTGCTGGTTGTACGAAGTGCAGCAAGTCGTGGATCGTTCGTTGCATCGGTACAACGTGTCGATATGGTATGATGCGTGTTGTATGGCTATACGGATGGATAGCGATATGTTGTGCGAGATTGAGTAAAGACCTTAAGTATCAAGAATGAGTTGTTGTACGAGTTGCAACGAGTGAGATTGGAAGATCGCGGATGCGATAGTACGAGTCGAGTTGGTCGCTAAGTTGAGTTGAGTAGACGAACATGTATATTGGCCGAATGTCGCGTTGAGCTTTGAATAAGCAAATGTTGCGGGCGTGATCGATATAATCGCTAAGATACGGTTAGATTGAATGTGTGTCAAACTTGACCGAACGCTAGAGCTGGGATCGAAAAGATCGCCATACGGGATAGTTGATTGAGAAATAGATGTCGGACCTATGCGGAATGTGATGTCAAGGAATGACTCGATTTCGAGTGGTATATGCAATACCAATTATGCGATCAGTATAGCGAAGTATTGTATCGATAACGATAGGCTCGATCCTGAGTGGTATATGGAATATCATTTAGCGATAGCTATGTTAAGCCGTTTGGTGACTTGCGATAGATTTCGTCGAGACGGTAATGTTTTACGATATGTTTGTCCTCAACGGGCGAAGTAGTACTGAGACTCGAGTGGGAATGACTTGATAGAAGTCGATGCAAGTATGTTTCGATGAATTGAGTCGAACAATTACGTGCGAAGTCGTACCTATGGATGATTCGTCGGACAAGGATTCGTTAAGTGTGAGTCGAACGATAGGCTGAGCATAACGAAGAAATGTTACGTTGAGGAAATGGTCAAACCGATCGAGTTTATGTGAGTTAGTACGGAAGCTTGTTCGGAACGTGTTGAGTAGGTATGGAGAAATCGTACGAACGAATTTGGGTTAGCACGATGAGTCGGTAGCACGACCTTGGAAGTGCGAGTTAGGGATATGAGAATGGATATGTGAATTTGAAATTGTGTCACGACGATGTTAAGTAGTTACAACTGAATGGATCTTGATAAGTGCGAGACTTGATTCGTATTCGAACTCGGATAATGGCAATGATCGCAACGGGTTTGAGCTTATGAGAAAGAAAGATGTTCAAGTTATGCATATCGACGATGGTATTGAGGCGTATCAAAGACGATATGCAATAACTCGGGGATACTCTGATCGAATGAACGAAAATTATGTTGAGCATTGTTGTTGGATGAATAAGATGCAAGTTAAGTTGATAGCAATTTGGTTGATAACGATAGGAGTGCTTTAGAAAATTCGAGAGGGAATGTACGTTACTTGGATGAATCGAAAGTGCTTGATTGTTTCGAGGATAATCACAATGTTGACATTCTTGTCATATGCGAGTGCAACTTCAGTATCGCACATGCGTCATGCCAAATCAGGGCGATCATTCCGCGTGAGCGCTGGTATGGTGATTCATACAGTGGGGATGATCAAACTTGTAAGGCGTGGCAAAATTGGATTAGACTTGTGGTTTGATGCGAAAGTTATTCGAGGATGGTTTTGATGTGTAGGAAATGTGTCGGACTATGATCACGATAGGTAAACTCGGACTTGAGGCGAGTAGATGTCATATGACTGGCAAGGATAGTCGACGGTAATATATGAGTGATTCGAGTAGTAACGGTACGCAATGTGTATAAGTGATTCGAGTAGTAACAGCGCATCAGTTGCGCGAGGGGATAGATAAATTACAGATTTATGATGTATGTCGGATTGGGTAAAGTCCCATAGGAAATGTCGGGAATTGATTTGGCTCTGCAATAGGACATAGCATGGTTCGTGTTAACTGTCCCTCGTTGATGATCTTCAATTATCGAGCGTAGTTTCGGGACAGATGACCCTAGAAGACTTGACCGCCAAATCAAGTGAATGTTGAAGTCCCATAGGATGACCCTAAAGAAGCCGCATATGAAATTTCGTCAAGGATCAAGGATGATGTAGTGCATGTTGAGGATAAGTCTAAGCAAGCGAGTATAGTGTTTCAAAAGTTAGCGAGCTAGCCTTCGACTAGATCGAGACGAATAGAAAGTTATGATCGATCGAATGAGTGCGTAAGTAGACTTGGTTGGTCGATGGTCGAATAAATGTTGAGGAACGTGCTTAGCGTAGTGACGCGGTAAGGCGATTGCAAGAATTCTGCAATACGCGAGAGCGACGAATAATAGAATGACCCTAAGAGTTGTGTCGTAGATCGGTTTGAGTAACAGTTAGGCTATGTGTGTTAAGCGTGCTATCTATGTTACGAAACGAACGAGTCGGGATTGATTCGAGAATTGAGTAAAGGGTTCGTACTCGGTCGAGAATAGGAGATAGGCATATCGTAAGAGACCTAGGGTCGAAAAGATTGTTGCCTTTGAGCATCGTAGACTCAAGTTGACCTCTTGTGTTGAGAGAGATTAAGCTCGATGTCTGGATAAGTTACCTAGCGGGGGTAGCCCCAGATGTAACGTATGGATAGAGCGAGAGAATATGAATCATATATGGATAGTTGTGTGCGAGACTTAGTACGGATGGTAGGCAGAGGAATTTGTGACATGTTGGACTTAGTCCATGTCGTTAAGGCCAAGTGTTATGAATGATTGGATGAAAGACTTGGGTTATGTAAGAGATAGACAAACGATTTGACAAATAGGCGTTGCAGAGAATGGTTGCGATCAGATACGCAATGACTTAATATAATGCATACGTTAGATGGCCGTCGAAGAAACTTATGAGATCGAAGTTGCGGGTTTGAATCAAGTTATGTGCAGAGACGTATGGAAGATGATTGCATGTTATGGAATAAACGTACGAGGAGTATTTGGGAATAGGCGCTGAGATATAACTAAGTTGAGTACGGACTGATTGGTGCTTGAGGATTTAAGTTGAGCGTGTTAGTTATCCCGATATCCTACAACTGAGCTTGGCTGAAATGCATATATTGGTGGAATGCCTAAAATATGTGTATGATCCAAACTAAGTTGTATGATTCAACGATAGTAGCACGAGATCGTGAAGCAATCTATCGAGACACTTAGATTTAAGTGTTGGTTTCGGTTCGAGGACGAACCTTGTTTTGAGTGGTATATTATGTAATGACCCGCTCCGTATGGTGCATTACGATGAGTCGTTGACTCGAAGAGTTGCGTTGACCCGATGAAGTATCGATACGAATCGATGCAAGAGTTACGTTGGCCAAAGGTAAGCTTTGAGTTGGTTGGAATCTATGAATCGAATCGATGCAAAGGATAAGTCCCGTTTGAGCAAGTGCTGACTTTAGTTGATCTGGTGTGCAGTCTAGCTCTTGTGCTGGACGATAAGAGGTCGGCATTTTGCCTTATGCAATGAAGTGTCCGCGAAACCAAATCGTGGCCTTGCAATGGATAGTGGCATGGGTGCGATAGGCCAAATCAACCGAGTAGTTCAAAGGAATGGCTAAGTCCGAGAGTTAGCTATGCGACCAAGTTATAGAAGCGAGCCGCTTCAACTCGGCGAAACGGCAAGGCGTATCGACTTAAGATGGACGGGTTCTTGACTCTCTCTCCCTATTTCTTCACGTCTAATAAAATATATCATTGTGTGCGTAAGATGTTATCGAGTTAGCGAGCGTGGCTCGGCGACGAAAGGTCTAAGTATGTGTTGAACATTAAGGTAGAACATTGAACAATCGAACAATTGAAGCGACGTGCATCAAGTGCACGGGTCGCGGTAGGGCGATAATGGTAGAACATTGAAAGACAATATCGAGATGTGCATTACGTGCACGCCTCCGAGAATATTAAACACTAGTGCCTTCGGGCACTTATGCTACGAAAAAGACTAAGTAACTACGGAGTTAGGCTATGAGAATAACTTACGAATGTTACGCGCTGAATATGAGTACGAGATGACTAAGCCGTTGGACGTCGTGCATCAATATGGATGTGTTGGGGCATAATGCCGACGGAGCTCCCCATATAGATGGTGGATTATGTTTATGAGACGCGAATATGTTTATGGTGCGGGACTATGTTTATGGAACACGAGATTGGTTGGACGATATGAATTGTATGCTATGGTACGTATTGTATGGTCAATGGACTCGGATGGCCCGTGCAAGGGTGCGGCTTCCCTCGGACGGTTACGCTGGGGCACCGGGACCGTTCGTCCTAGAAGGGAATTATGTGTGGTATTTATGGTGCACAATATTCGGACAGATTGCGACAGTCCAGTGCTGTGATAAGCTATGATATCCGTAAGTTTGGGATCCTTCGAATGCTGGGCTAGCAACCCGTATCGAAGTGATCCTAGGCTTACACATAAGAGATGCCAAGTCCATTACGGTACGAAACACCGTGACCTTCATATAGATAGGTCCGGTGGGCTGAGATGTGAGTTGGGTGCAGGCGCAGGGCCTGCGACCCTTATGCATGTCTAAGTTTATGGTCGGTTGGCTTGATGAATCGTATGATTGGTTATGTAAGTTCTAACTATTTCAGGCTAGGCAAAAAGGAACGGGATGAGCACGAATCACTATGTTTATGTTTCAGATTATGCCTAACTGTATCTGCTGCAGGAACACGATATCGGACACATTTATGATAAGCTGCTATGCATGACTATTGCCATAAAACTGATCCTAAGGCTAAATAGAAAGAGCACAAATTAAGATGCATGTTTCACTAAAAATGATTAAGTGTTTGGTTTGGGTGCGAGCGGGTCTTGATCAGTGCGAAGCGAGGACGAAAGCACTAATCCCCTGCTAGTTTATGTGCAGGCTCGGGTTATGATTGACTCGAGGCGGAGCTTGGCTTGGACGTGCCGAGGCATGTAGTCCTTGGCGTTCAAGGAAAGCACCGCATAGGCGTTCGGACTTGCGACATGGAGATGTTCGGCCGAAGACTACTTGGTGGCTATAAAGAGGCATAATGTATGGAACAATGTAATCCTTTGTGAGCTAGAGAGATCATGAGCGTTGTAGCCAATTGGCATGTTAAGTTGGGCTATTTAGAGCCTTTGTAACCTTCAGTTCATTATGAATAAAAGAGATTCTTATTGTATTCTTTGTTTCCTTTCGCTGCTTATGTTACGAATTTGAGATAATCACTATGTGAACCGTTATCTTGCCTTGTACGAGCGCAACTCCAGGCTCGTGCGGCATCACGCCCAAGCGAGGACGATGATTCGGGTAAAATCTAGCGAGGACGAGCGATTTCCCGGATCGGGGCGTGACAAGTTGGTATCAGAGCGGTTCCATCCTTTGGACCGTGCGTGAATCTCTTTGACCCTCAGTTGCTTCGCTATCGAAATCAGTTGACTCTAAGTTGTTTTCGCAACCGCATGGCTCATGGATCTGCTCGACGCTACATTGGATGTTCCATACAATAAGTCTATATTAAGTGCGTACGTCTGCCACAAGTATGTCGTGACTATCTCGCTATCTCCGGGTGCCATCGGAGAGTGTTGGTTGCACGAAGTGCAACGGGTTATGAGATTATGGTTTTCCGAAGTGCAAGAAAGTCGTGAGTCGCTGGTCGTACGATGTACAACGAATATGGTGATGTTGGTTGCACGAAGTGCAATGAGATACGTATTATTAATCGCACGAAGTGCAAGGAGTTATGTATTGTTGGTCGTACGAAGTGCGAGAAGATATGTGTTGTTGGTTGCACGAAGTGCAACGGGTCGATTTGTGACAATGGAACCCGTCTTGCACGAGCGAAATCTAGGCTCGTGCGGCATCACGCCTTAGCGAGGACGATCGCTCCTACGGGAGCGGAGCGTGACATAATGGTATCAGAGCACGGCTTTACGTCCTTCGACTATCGATTGAATTCTTTAACTCTGCTGTTTTCGCAAACTCTGAAGTGTTGCTTTCACAAAATTGATATCGTTGGTGCTCTCTCTCAAATGTACCACACGATGTCCATACAGTAAGTCTAAATAATTTGCAAAACATAGGAGAACAGTTTTTAACAAAACAAAAAGATTGTTCGCGTAAGCACGGTTGGCTAAGTCGGGCTGGGCATATACACCAAGGATTTGCATCGACCTTAGAAGAGTCGTGTGCGGGATTCGAATTATGCCGAACAATAATGAGTTGAACTCGATTGAGTAAAGTAAGATGTCTATCAATAAGGGTGCTATCGAGCGACGATAACGTCGGTCCGATATAGATGAGCGTGCTTGGAAGTAGAGGAATGGTTTGAACGGAATTCGAAGAAGTCGATTTTGATTCGAATGATAGTTTTGAGGATTTATTGAATGACTTCATTTCTGAGTGGTGTATGCGATAGTCTCAGGAATGTCGATCGATCGATTGAGGATGCGGGATGTCGGTGAGTCTATTATCAAGCGTCGCGTTATGTAAAGCCTTAGATTGAGTGTCATTGAACAAGTTGTAGTCTTGAAGATTGTGACGAGTCGGTTCGAACAACCTAGAAATGGATGCTCACGGAACATGCACGGGATTGAGGATTGCACGAGTATGAAACGCAAAAAAACGATTGAGTAGGTGAAATCGAGTCGAGAAAAAGTTTAGGTGTAGCGAACGGATGACTTGATAAAGGAAATTGATAGGTGGATCGTATATGAAAAGTTAGCACGACGGGAAGATAGTGTTCTGTAAGCCCCCTGAATTTAGGACTTATATTTTTTAAATTTATAAATCAATTATTTGCAATAAATATTATTATTTGATTATTATTTGATTTAATGTACTTTTTTGTGTCTTTGATATTTGGAGTGTCAGGGATGTTCATCTCTGGAAACTCCCTTCATTAGTGTGTAGTAGACAAGATTACCTTCATGTTGATATATCATGTCCCATCCAAACTTGTTCCCGTGTACTCTTTTTGTTTTGCACAACTTCAGGTCAATTTAGACCATTTGATCGTTGATTAATTATTAATTGATTTCCTACTCTTTTCCTTGATCCTCATATACACGTTACCGTGACTTTTAGTTTAGGAGCACAAGGCTAGTCATTTTCTTGAAACCAACTCCTCATGCATGATCTACTCGAGACGTCCTACACCGATGACCTTTGTGTCCCACTCAGACACATCATCTTGTGCTTCATTTGCTTCGCACAACTTTTGGGTTAATTTAGGCCAATTAATTATCCACCGTAGAATGTGACCTGACTTCCAATTTAATTTCGGGACCCGACATCGATCCAACCTAGTCGACCCAAAATATGGACATGGCCCACACGAAACCTACTACTCGTATGACACTTCTGTCCTATTTATTTGAGCCCCCACATGCTACTTATTTACCCACGATCATAAATACCTATATTAATTCAATTATTGTACCATGTCCGATTTTGACCCAACCCCGCTCAACCGAACCCAACCCAAACTTCATGTTACCCCCTCATGAATATCCACACACTCACTTTCCAACAAATATTAAATACCTAGTTTATCTATTTTAAATATTTAATGGATAACCCCCATGATTTAAATCCCTAAGAAATAATCTATTCCTACTTTTAATCCCAACCCTTCATTCCACCCACATGCAATCCCAAGCCCACATTCTCACAACACTCAACCTCACACACCCCTCATTCCTAGATGGCCCTAAATTCTAGGTGGAGAACACCTTTCTCTCTCTCTCCCTCTCTCATTTATTTTAACACACATACACACATATTTAATTCCTCACTCTCTCTCTCTCTCCAAATACCAACACAGTAAGCTCCACCACCCCCATGTTGGTCGAACACCACCAGCAACACCCTCTTCCCGAGCACCTCCTTTCTTCTCCTCCCGAACAACTTCTCTAGCCTCCTCCCTCTCCTCTTCCTACTCTCCACAACACCACCACTATCAACTATATCAACACCACCACCATCAACTATATCAACACCACCACCATCAACTACACCATAACCATGCACCCGTCACCACTTCACCCCGCCGGGCCTCGCCACCGCAGGCGACCGCCGCCGCCGTCGCGTGTGCACCAGCACGCCGCAGCTGCAGCAAGCAACAACGCAGCAGCTTCGCGTGCGCGGGTGGCCATCGCGCGCCGTCGTACCGCCGCACGGCCGCCGTGGCCGACCCCCCTAGGCCTGGCGAGCACTCCGGCGAACTCCCTATGGCTAGCGCCTCCTTCCCCGGTGTGCAACATACCCGATCCGTGTGTTTTGCACGAGATCCCGCCGTGACGCGCGCGAGAACGGAACACAAAATTCGTGCCCAGGACAGCGACTTCGTGCACATTTTCAGGAAATCCAACCGTTGGATCGGCGATCTCTTTGCTCCGTCACAATCTCGATATATATCCCTTCACTCTCCTCAATTTTCGTCCGTTAATTTTATTGTTTGATACATCAAAACCGGCCACCAAGTTGACCGTTTAAATTATGCTATTTTTGGACAGTTTTACGGGGCCAACTTCGTCGGTTCGTATCTCCTCAATTGCAGCTCCATCTAGCATGCCCCTAGTTCTTATTCGTAGCTGGTATAACCCTCTTCCTATCCCTCCAGTTTTGTTTCATTGTTAGCACGTTTGATTGGTTGAATTCGACGCCAAAGTTGGCTGTCCGGATTCATAATTTCTAACTTGTAAAATTCTATTTTTGAACCCGGGACTCCGGATTCAATTTATGACACCACCAGTAGACTCGTGGCATCGTTCTGGCACATTTTCATATAAAGTTTGTTAGATTTGGAGGACGTGGGCCCTGGCACATATTTCGGTGCAAAGTGGGCCCCACAGTCCGGGTCAATGAGACTTTTTGACGCCGGCTCATCGGAATCGAATTCTGGATATACCGTTGAGTTTGTATCATCATTCTGGACTCATTGGCATATAATTTGATAGGTTTTAGTGGATATTGATTTCGACACGTATTTCGGTGCAAGTCGAATACCAATATTCGGGTCAACATGTCATTTTGAGATCGGCTCATCGGAATCCAATTCTGGACATACCGTTGAGTTCGTATCGTTATTCTTGACTCGTTGACATATAATTTGCTGAATTTTGAGGACATTAGCTCCGACACACTTTTCCGTACAAATCAGAATTTTAATGTCCTGGTTAACGGACCAATTTGAGATCGGGTCAACGGAATCCAATTCTGAATATACCGTTGGGTTCGTATCGTCATTCTAGATTCGTGGACATATATTTTATTAGGTTTAGTATACTTTTATTTTGGCACATTTTTCGATGTAAAGTGGGTCCGACACGGATACCATTTTGACCCAAAATTACCTTATTGCCCTTGTATCCAAATTGGACTTATGGACAGGCTATTCTAGCTATTTCGACCATTTTGGATACGTTAGTGATGGTTGTTTCACCATCCGACAACATCTGTAGGTTTTTACCCTATTATTATAATCTTTCTCCTTTGGTTGTATTTTGAGATCCATAGATTTCAGTGATTTCACAACCACTGAAATTGAATGTGTTGACCCTGTAGATGTTTATAGAGACTAGCCTCGATCATGTTTGACCATGGTTGACTGCTTTGACTGAACGTCGAAGTAGAGTCAACATTGACCTTGGTTAGACTAGTTTTGACCTTGGTTGACCACAGTTGACTATTTTGACCAAAAGTCAACCGGAAGTCAACCGTAGCCTAAAATTGACTAGAACTGGACCGAAGTTGACCAATTGACCCAAATTCAACTATTAGTCAACGTTAGTCAAGTTTGACCTAGAGTTGACCTAGGGTTGACCAGAGTTGACCAGTTGACCAAAAGTCAACTGTAAGTCAACCCTTGACTTAGATTGACCTAGTTTGACTTAGTTTAACTTTCTGTGACCTAGTTTGACTTAGTGGACTGAGATTGACCAATATAATCATGCCTAACAATGTTGAACCCAACATAGCTTATATATATCTCATCTTTAGGTCTGTGATTTCACTCTGAGCCAGATTACACAGTTGACATATTCCACCAGATCTCAGACGAGTACATTCTTTGATAATATTTTTGTTTTATGATATCGTCTATGTTTCTTGTATTTAGTGTAGATATCCTTGTTCTCTTGACACATTGTTCACACGGATTGGTATTTCTCTAGATCCCGTCATGAGATATTATTTCTCGCTTTTCTTGCTATATCTTGTACAAGTCTTTCTTGTTCCTTGTGCATTGTATAGACACGATTCCTGCGAAGGCTAGCTACCCGCTCGGAGAATCGCGTGTCATGATATGTCATGGTTGGATCCACTATACTAGTCAAGGACGGGGAGTATTAGTGTAGATGCGTGGTCATTATCCACCTTGTTTATTCTTGTAGACCTTGTGAATGCCAATCCTACACTCCACGCATGATTGGCTAGATCATTAGTCCTTGTGCATACCCAAGCCAGCCACATGTTGAAACTAGTACTCACACACTTAGATAGATGATTCTTGATTCTTGTACATGCCATGATCAGTTTTACTTGTCTTATTCTAGCTCTAGATTTACAGCTTACCTTGCCATGATACTCACATGTACATTTCATAATTTCTTGTATATTCTCTCTATTTACTGCTATATTTCATAATTTCTTGTATAGCTCTTGAGATTTGTGCTCGTTCCATCCTGACTGGATATGTTGATAAAATTTTAGGAGTAATTGTGCCCTCAGTATTGGACTACAGGATGTTGCTAGCTAGGGTGGTTCTTGGTATTCTACACCGTGACTTGTCTCTCAGGAGTTCTAGGTCTTGTAGTTATTTAGTTTTGTTATAGTTTTCTACTGTTTCATTTTTGTCTCATATGATCCTTGTAGATTCTAGTTGTTCTAGTGATATTGTTATTATTTCTTGTCTTATCTTCCTTAGTTTTCGTGATGTGACATGAGTACATTTCTAGTTATGGATCTTTAGATGTTGTAGTTAGTATCGGGTACTTGACAGCGCTCTACCGCCGATACTGTGACGTAGGCTGGGCGTGGCCCACGTATTCGTACCCGTATATCCGGGTGCGGGTCGTGACACATTTTTGTGGTGGCCCATGCAGGTCAGTCTTTGCAGTTAATGCAAAGTCGTGGTAGTGCTTGAGCTTATCTTTACTACTACGAGCCTGCCATAGGATTAAGACTGAGTCATGGAATATTTTAGGATTTTGGTATTCAGTCGCATATTAGGAACTCTTGGTAGATTCTAGAGATGACCCCTGGGAATCTTATTTTGAAAGCTTTTTAAATCTTTTTCCACTTGTTTCTATTCGTCTTGATTTTTGAAATATTGTCCGTATCAAACTTTATTCTTTCTTGGGATGAGTTGTGGATCCCAGAGGGAAGGTATAAGTTGAACTTATATATCCTCTAGGTTGAGAATCAAATATGATTTGTCAATCTTATATCAAGGTTGAGATTATTTAGATTATATTCCAGAACTTTCAATCTTGACCTAGATAGTACATTTGGGACTTCTCCTGAGAACTTTTTCTAAACCCTGCATCGGAATCTGTTTTCGCTAGTTTTCATTTACTTATCCTTGATTTGTCGTTGAATTTTGAATCTTGATGTTCGTTCGTTGTTGACATTGACTTTGTATCTAAAATCAATTTATGAATTGATTTAAGATATTCTGATAAACATATTCGACGAGAACGATAAATGTCTACTTTATTTATGGAGTTTAGAATTTATCGCAGTCATACTAGCTGGCACGACAGGGACGTGGAGCCTAATGTTGGATATACTATCCTAGTTATGGAATTTAAATTTTCTTGCAGCCATACCGGTTGACGTGGTAAGGAATCTAGATGACATAATTATAGGGTGTATACACAAGTTATGGACTCTATCGTTTATTGCAACTATGCTTAATGGCGTGGCAAAAATTTTGGCAACATAATTTCAGGAAGACGTGTACGGTTATCAGACTGTATCTTAAATCAGATCACTTCGTTATGACCGGATGAGCAAGAACAAATTCTTATCATTATTCTTTTTCGTCTTGGTTAACTCTTGTATATCTACAGCCATAATTAGGATTTTCTCAACATGATTGTTGTGTTCCATCTTCCTATGATTTGACTAAACTCTTCTTCGCTAACCATTTGGGTAATTCTTCTTGTCCTTCCCGATAATTGTTGAAAGTGTCTCGTGGATTGATTCAAGGAAAGTTCAAAAATTAATTCATCCTTGTATTATGGAATCGGGAGTTTGTATCCAGAGAAATACTGGCGAGGCATGACTTCGGATAACGGCATCATGGTTAAATGTAATTTTCGAATTCTACTTGGACCACTCCCTAAGTATTTTGACTAACATCTTCTCCTTTATTTTGCAAAAAAAAATTGTTTGAAAATATTTCACGGATTTGGCCAAGTTAAGTTCAGGAACCTATATTATCTGGCGTGACAGCTGTGCACTGCAGCCATCCGTCGTATTATGGAACAAGGAAATTAATCGCAGCCAGATGCACACTAGCGCGATAGTAACTTCATCTGACATAATTACGGAGGCATATGGATCTTGAGTTTTACTTTGACAACGTTCTATGCATCTCATTTGGCCTCGTACTATTCTTGGAAATATTTCGACAATCTTTTTTGTCTTGCTTGACCCTTAACTTGTCTGAATATTGATATGGATTGTTAGACCCAGTCTTAGGCCCTTGTTACCTTCTATTTTTGATGATTGGATAGCCAGACCTTGTTAACAGATTCTGTAGTGTAACTATAATATGTTATTATGTGTGATTGTGATGGGTATATTTTCTTGGGGATTTATTGGGTTAAGCTTATAGAACAGATATGAGTGACTGATTATAGTGACTTAGAAAACCATTAAGGATGATTAGTTTGATAGTATAGATTGATGATAAGGTATCTAAGATGGAGTAATAAAATATTATATTTTTGTGACTACGGATTAAGGACTAGAATCTTGTGCTTAGGTTCGAGGGTTGAGCATTGTAGGACTTTAATGACCAAGTGATTATTGATTGTCTACAAGCCATTTACTTATGATTGGAGGATAGATCGATATGTAGAATAAATAAAAGGAGATAACATTGCGTGTAAGATCGGAAGATACAGGAACAAACCAAGGACATGTACATGGGTAATAAATAAATCGGTAAATGAATTAAGAGTTTGAATTTGAGGGTTTATATTCAGGAGTTCTTGAGTAAAAAGAGAGAAGGCTCAATGCCAAGAATAGGTTTTGAATGTATTATTTCAAAGAGCTTGTGATTAATATGATAAAGATACTTAGGATGGGATAAGAAAACAAACAAATTGCTATTGAGATTGGAATTTTGGTTGATGGCCAAGTATTGCTGATATATAGTATCTCGAGGATGACATATATTTTAGAATATACGTAAAAGTTCTTATTGATATGAAGATTCTTAGGGGTAAAATAGACAAAGTTTTTATGGAAGAAACTTGTTGAAACTGGACCAAAATACCTGTAGAGAGAAACAACATAGATGATCACAAGGGTAGCAGATTGAGTACTGTAGCCATAGCAGTTGTATGTTTAAGCTTGACCTATTAGATAATTTTTAATTTCGAGGACAAAATTTTTATAAGGTTGGTAGGATGTAAGCCCCCTAAATTTAGGGCTTATATTTTTTAATTTTATAAATCAATTATTTGCAATAAATATTATTATTTGATTTAATGTACTTTTTTGTGCCTTTGATATTTGGAGTGTCAGGGATGTTCATCTCTGAAAACTCCCTTCATCAGTGTGTAGTTGACAAGATTACCTTCATGTTGATATATCATGTCCCATCCAAACTTGTTCCCGTGTACTCTTTTTGTTTTGCACAACTTCAGGTCAATTTGGACCATTTGATCGTTGATTAATTATTAATTGATTTTCCACTCTTTTCCTTGATCCTCATATGCACGTTACCGTGACTTTTAATTAGGAGCACAAGGCTAGTCATTTTCTTGAAACCAACTCCTCATGCATGATCTACTCGAGACATCCTACACCCATGACCTTCGTGTCCCACTCAGACACACCATCTTGTGCTTCATTTGCTTCGCACAACTTTTATAGGTCAATTTAGGCCAATTAATTATCCACCATAGAATGTGACCTGACTTCCAATTTAATTTCGGGACCCGACATCGATCCAATCTAGTTGACCCAAAATATAGACATGGCCCACACGAAGCCTACTACCCGCATGACACTTCTGTCCCATTTATTTGATCTCCCACATGCTACTTATTTACCCATGATCATAAATACCTATATTAAATCAATTATTGTACCATGTCTGATTTTGACCCAACCCGGCTCAACCGAACCCAACCCAAACTTCATGTTACCCCCTCATGAATATCCACACTCATTTTCCTACAAATATTAAATACTTAGTTTATCCATTTTAAATATTTAAGGGATAACCCCCATGATTTAAATCCCTAAGAAATAATCTATTCCTACTTTTAATCCCAACCCTTCATTCTACCCATATGCAATCCCAAGCCCACATTCTCACAACACTCAACCTCACATACCCTTCATTCCTAGCCGGCCCTAAATTTTAGGTGGAGAACACCTTTCTCTCTCTCCCTCTCTCATTTATTTTAACACACACGCACACACATATTTAATTCCTCATTCTCTCTCTCTCTCTTTCCAAATACCAACACAACAAGCTCCACCACCCCCATGTTGGCCGAACACCACCAGCAAAACCCTCTTCCCGAGCACCTCATTCCTCTTCCTCCGAACAACTTCTCCAGCCTCCTCCCTCTCCTCTTCCTACTCTCCACAACACCACCACCATCAACTATATCAACACCACCACCATCAACTACACCATCACCATGCACCCGCCACCACTTCACCCCATCGGGCCTCCGCTACCGTCGGCGATTGCCATCTCTGCCGTACGTGTGCCAGCATACAGCAGTCGCAGCAAGCAGCAGTACAGCAGCGTGTGCAGCAGCCTCGCGTGCGTGGGCCGCCGTCGCGTGCCGCCGCGTCGCCGTACGGCCCTCGTGGACGACCCCCCTATGCTGGGCGAGCACTCCGACGAACTCCCCATGGCCAGCGCCTCCTTCCCCGGCGTGCCACATACCCGATCCGTGCGTTTTGCACGAGATCCCGCCGTGACGCGCGCGGGAACGGAACACAGAATTCACGCCCGGGACAGCGACTTCGCGTACATTTTCGGGAAATCCGACCGTTGGATCGGCAAACTCCTTGCTCCGTCATAATCTCGGTATATACCCCTTCACTCCCCTCAATTTTCGTCCGTTAATTTTATTGTTTGATACATCAAAATTGGCCACCAAGTTGATCGTTTAAATTGTGTTATTTTTGGACAGTTTTGCGGAGCCAACTTCGTCGGTTCATTTCTCCTCCATCGCAGCTCCGTCTGGCATGCCACTAGTTCCTATGCGTAACTGGTATAACCCTCTTCCTACCCCTCTAGTTTCGTTTCATTGTCAGCACGTTTGATTGGTTGAATTCGATGCCAAAGTTGGCCATCCGAATTCGTAATTTCCAACTTGTAAAATTTTATTTTTGAACCCGGGACTCCGAATTCAATTTCTGACACCACATGTAGAATCGTGGTGTCTTTCTGGCACGTTTTCATATAAAGTTTGTTAGATTTAGAGGACGTGGGCCCTGTCACGTATTTCGATACAAAGTGGGCCCCACAGTCTTGGTCAACGGGACTTTTTGACGTCGGCTCATCGAAATCTAATTCTGGATATACCGTTGAGTTTATATCGTCATTCTGAACTCATTGACATATAATTTGCTAGGTTTTTGTAGACATTGGTTCCGGTACGTATTTCGGTGCAAGGCGGATACCAATATCTGGATCAACGTGTCATTTTGAGATCGGCTCAACGAAATCCAATTCTGGACATACCTTGAGTTCGTATCATCATTCTGGACTCTTTGATATATAATTTGCTGAGTTTTGAGGACATTGGCTCCGACACACTTTTCTGTGCAAATCGGAATTTTAATGTCCTGGTCAACGGACCAATTTGAGATCGGGTCAACGGACTCCAATTCTGAATATACCGTTGGGTTCGTATCGTCATTCTGGATTCGTGGACATATAATTTGTTAGGTTTAGAGCACTTTTATTCCAGCACATTTTTTGGTGCAAAGTGGGTCCGACACGGACACCATTTTGATCCGAAATTATCTTTTTGCCCATGTATTCAAATTGGACTTATGGACAGGCTATTCTAGCTATTTTGACCATTTTGGATACGTGGTGATGGTTGTTTCACCATCCGACAACATCTGTAGGTTTTCACCCTATTATTATAATCTCTCCTTTGGTTATATTTTGAGATCCATCGATTCCAGTGATTTCACAACCACTGAAATTGAATGTGTTGACCCTGTAGATGTTTATAGAGACTAGTCTTGACCCTGTTTGACTGCTTTGACTGAACGTCGAAGTAGAGTCAACATTGACCTAGGTTAGACTAGTTTTGACCTTGGTTGACCACAGTTGACTATTTTGACCAAAAGTCAACCGGAAGTCAACCGTAGCCTAAAACTGACTAGAACTGGACCAAAGTTGATCAATTGACCCAAAGTCAACTGTTAGTGAACGTTAGTCAAGTTTGACCTAGAGTTGACTTAGGGCTGACCAGAGTTGACTAGTTGACCAAAAGTCAACTGTAAGTCAACCATTGATTTAGATTGACCTAGTTCGACTTGGTTTAACTTTCTGTGACCTAGTTTGACTTAGTGGACTGAGATTGACCTATATAATCATGCCTAATACTGTTGAACCCTAATTAGCTTATATATATCTCATCTTTAGGTCTGTGATTTCACTCTGAGCCAGATTACACAGTTGACATATTCCACCAGATCTTAGGCGAGTACATTCTCTGATAATATTTCTGTTTTATGATATCGTCTATGTTTCTTGTATTTAGTGTAGATATCCTTGTTCTCTTGACACATTGTTCACACGGATTGGTATTTCTCTGGATCCCGTCATGAGATGTTATTCTTCGCTTTCTTTGGTTTATCTTGTGCAAGTCTTTCTTGTTCCTTGTGCATTGTATAGACCCGATTTCTACGAAGGCTAGCTACCCTCTCGGAGAATCACGTGTCATGATGTGTCATGGTTGGATCCACTATACTAGTCAGGGACGGAGAGTATTAGTGTAGATGTGTGGTCATTATCCACCTTGTTTATTCTTGTAGATCATGTGAATGCCAATCCTACACTCCACGTATGATTGGCTAGATCATTAGTCCTTGTGCAGACCCAAGACGGCCACATATTGAAACTAATAATCACACACTTACATAGATGATTCTTAATTCTTGTACATGCCATGATCAGTTTTACTTGCCTTGTTCTAGCTCTAGATTTACAGCTTACCTTGCCATGATACTCACATGTATATTTCATGATTTCTTGTATATTCTCTCTATTTACTACTATATTTTTAATATTGTCTAATTAGAACTGTTATTTGAGATTTGTGCTCGTTCCATCCTGACTGAATATGTTGAAAAAATTTAGGAGTAGTTGTGCCCTCAGTATTGGACTACAGGATGTTGCTAGCTGGGGTAGTTCTTGGTATTCTACACCGTGAGTTGTCTCTCAGGAGTTCTAGGTCTGGTAGTTATTTAGTTTTGTTATTGTTTCCCACTGTTTCATTCTTGTCTCATATGATCCTTGTAGATTCTAGTTGTTCTAGTAATATTGTTATTATTTCTTGTCTTATCTTCCTTAGTTTTTATGATGTGACATGAGTACATTTCTAGTTATGGATCTTTAGATGTTGTAGTTAGTATCGGGTACTTGACAGCGCTCTACCGTCGATACTGCGACGTAGGCTGGGCATGGCCCACGTATTCGTACCCGTATATCTGGGTGCGGGTCGTGACACATTTTTGTGGTGGCCCATACAAGTCAGTCTTTGTAGTTAATGCGAAGTCGTGGTAGTGCTTGAGCTTATCTGTACTACTACGAGCCTGCCATAGGATTATGGCTGAGTCATAGAATATTTTAGGATTTTGGTACTCAGTCGCATATTAGGAACTCTTGGTAGATTCCAGAGATGACCCCTGGGAATCTTATTTCAAAAGCGTGAGATCGGGGCACAACGTATTGTTAAGCTAGACGACCTCATGATCGATTACGTGAATTGGAATAGATGACTTAGGAAATATGGAATGTGAAATCTTTGTTAGCGACGAATTGCATCATAGCGTGCTTGAATTGAGAAGGATTGATAGGCAAACTATATCGAACGTGTTTGAAGGGATAGATTATACAAGATGACTTATTGAATGAGAGATTTTGATACGTCGTGAAATTGGTTGAACGTGAGTTGTTGTAGGATGGCTTCGTTAAATGACTCAGACCCTGTGCGACGAATATTGGGATGTGCGTAGGCAATCGATGCTCGATGTTTAAAAATCGGAGTGATGCGAGCTTGGGTAGAAAACCCCGTACTATCAATTTGGTTTGACCTTAGGATGGGGTCAATGTTGATATTATTGTTATTTGGGAACTATAATTCCAATACTGACGGATTGACTATAGTCTAAAAGACATAGCCTAGCGGTTAGGCAGACATTCCGGTGCGGAGCGATAGAAATTGTGGAGGCACCACTCACGAGGCTCGGTTGACATGCACGTATATCAGGGATGCTTGAATATGTACACGATCCGACTCGAGCGGTGATGGCAGGATTCGCTATCACGAGGCTTGGTTGAAATGCATATATTTTGGGGACGCCTAAAATACGTGCACGATCCAACTAAGTGATACGTTGAATCAAGTGAGACTTGAGGAACGGAGAAGTGTCGAGGATTTTGAGATCGTAAGTTTTGAAGAAAGGATTGAGGGTAGCGCGAGCGTGGCTCGGATTTGAGAAATGCATAGGAGAAATGTGTGCGAGAAACATAGGATGTTGAATAAGTGATAAGTCGATAAGTGTACTCAGTTAGTTTCGAGGACGAAACTTTTTCTGAGTGGTGTATGATGTAGTGCCCCATCCCGCTCAGTCAATCGATGAATCGAAACGTCGACGGCGTTCAGACTTAGCCTTACAACGGCTGCTCGAAGACATTGCTCGGTCGAGGCGACCGCTCGCTCAGGTGGGGTAGTTTTGGTGAACTCGCCTCATCTTTGCCTTCACATAATAAATCGTATATTTTTAACTTGCACAAGTAGGCCTGATAATAAAAGAGACGAATCCACATAGATAAGGGAATAATCCCGACGGGTCGAATTAAGTTAGAATATGGAAAGGTCCAACGGTTGGCTTAGAGTTGGTGCACGACGTGCTTTGAAAATGACACTCGATCCTTCGTCCTGTGACTTGGGAGAAGGAAAGTTGGTTGAGTAGGCGAAGTTATGAACGTAGCCTAAGTCATAGGCGTCGTCCGCATAAATGCTTCATAAAGTATGCACAGTCCTATCGTCCAAGGCTTGGCAAAGCCTCGGCTTGCAATTGCCCCATGAGTTAAGTTGTGTTGCACGGCTTATAACATAAGTCTAGTCACCCAAATGACTTGGTCGCTCAGAAGTCGAACGCATGCGCGGCATGTTTTCGCAATGCGAGGCTTGACGCAGCCTTTGTACGTCGAGTCGTCGTGCGTTTAAGTCAAGCAAGTTATGTTAGGCTATCGTAGTAGTAGCAAACACAGTCATACGAGTTCTACGATTGGGTATAACCATATAGTCTTATGGTCTCAAAGGCATGTCATATAAAGTATGACTTGGACGATAGCGTCACGTAGAACATAAGTCGGTTTAAGGCACAATATCGTGGACTTAGTGTTTGAGGCAATGACCATAATTGATTTAGGTAAATTTTGGAGAAAGGACTATCAAATAGGCATTCATGAGTAGAATGAAAAAATATGGTAACATGGAAAGAATGGGTCGTCGAGGGGTCTCAAGAATAGAAGTCTTGAACTTGATTTTGAAAGAGATCGTAACACTGAAAGAAGGATGACTGTGTGAGACGTCAGTTTGAGTCGAGTCTTGCATGGTCATGGACAACTTGTACAAGGTAAAAAGGAAGTATTTTCTCGGATCGACAACCTGGGGCCATAGGACCGATCCGGCCTAGGAGGAAACAGGTATAGCTGTGCCAGGTAGAGGCAACAGGTATTCGGTGGACGATCATTGGGGATCGCTACTTGCTTTGACCGGACCATCCTATATGCCAGCTATGAGTCCATGATGGCTTGTTCTGCCAGTGACCCGTGTTCATATAGATGTCGACAAAAAGGCGGCTATCCACGCGTATGCCTTTAGAATTGAGTCGAGTCGAAGGTGTATACAAGTTAGAACATGATGCTTGGGGCTTAAGATGTGGCTTCAACATAGGCGACATGCTTGGCACAGGAGTGTGGCGTCGAGTCGTAAATCTTGGCATATAAGTTGCATGTGTTGGAGAATGAGTTGTCTGGAGTTTAAGTCAGGAACCGCCGCAAGGCAAAGTCGGTTGACACAAGTTCAGAAGTCTTGATTGGGTCAGTTGGTGATAAAAATAGCAAGGACCGCGAGGCGGTGACATGGTTAAGTCTGATTGAGTGGCGAGGCACGGCACAATGAAGGAGGTAGCACTGTCACATGGAAATGGAGCCTCATCGTGTAGTTGCGTCTCTGATTTTGGACCGAAAAACAAATATGACTTGATAGGTTAACGTTGTTGGCACAAGAAGGGTCTAGAGGCAAGGTATGGGCTAACGTTGTTGTTGCAAGCACGAGATGGTATTGAGGCATGAAATAGGCCAAGACGTCTGTCCTAAAACTGATCCTAAGGCAAGAGTAGAAAGACAATAGTAAAGGGGCTATGTTGTACAAAGTAAATCAAACGTGTTGGTTTTGTATGGATGGACGAGGAGCTCATTCCACCAGTACAGTTGAGTACTGACACCCATATAGTTTTTATGTGCAGGCTGTCACGACCCGCACCCACTGTGAGGGTACGAGTACGTAACAACGCCCAGCCTACGCCGCAGTGTCGGCGGTAGAACGCTGTCCTAGGTCACAACATCTAACAATATAATGCTAACAGTTTATACTCTCCGAATGGGGGTGACATAGCAGAATGTAAACTCAATCACAACTAAGGAAGAAGAAGCATGATATGATATAGAACTCAAAGAAAATACAGATGATCAGAAGAGTCTAAGATAACATCTCAGCAAATATCCAGAATACAAGTCTCAGCTACTGAATATGAAAGAATATATATACAACCCAGATATCAAGACAGAGATAAAGTCTAACTAACTAGTCTCAAGACAACATAAGTAAGATAAAGCCTAACTAAACTAGTCTAGGCAATAGGGGTAATGTCATCAGCTAGAGCTGGGTCCTCCTGAGAGTCCAGCTCACAAGTGTCGTCTAGGGCTGTCCCGTAGAAGGTATCCACATAGGCCTCCTCCTCGTCCTCTGTAATATTTTTAACAGGTCCAGTCAGGATAGGAGCGAGCACAATACATCTCAACAGTTCATAGCAGGTCAAAAAATATAATTATGCATTAAAGTAAGATACAGGTACTGAAAGAAATACAGTATGTAAACAGAGGGAGAATTGTAATAGAAATATCTACTATAATAGAGAACTAACAGTGGCTAGTGAGTCAGAGTACAATATAGACATATAAATGGCATAGGATGATTCTGATGAGACACTACGGAATGATTCTGATGAGATACTACTTGGTTATTATTCACATGTCCACTTCTACTCTCCCGTACCCCCGATCAATACACAAGGATCCAGCCAGGTTATGTTATGATTCTATACAAAGGCCCCCGAAGGGTGGTACATGGTAGTCCCATAAATGGAGATTCTAGGAAGCCCAATAAATGGGAGGATTCAAGGAAGACTTTGTGATCATGAGAGTACATGTCACAAGTGATCAATGAACCATGAAGCATAGTGATACGCCATGTAAGTAAAACGCACAGAACATAAAGTACCCGATGCTCCCTGAAGGGATAACATCTCAAGAAGGGATCCATATAGTACTAATCCGTGTGACCAACGTGACAATATCAAGTAAAGTAATTTAAAGCAGGAAAATAATTCTAAGCAGGATATGAAATGATCAGAGAATGTACTCGCCTGATATCTGAGTGTCCAAGATGAAAGTACTGTCCGAGGAGTGGTGTCTGGCTCCTATTTAGAACAGCACAAGTCACAACAAGTCCAGAATGGTAAAATAAAGTTCTACTATACACTCTACATGAATCTAGGCCAAAGTCAACTCTTGGTCAACTCTGGTCAACCCTAGAAGTCAAACTAGGTCAACTATGGTCAAACTAGGTCTAACAAGTCTAAACTAGGTCAAACAAGTCATTCTAAGTCTAAACAAGTCTACACCAGTTAACACACACCATTACAAGGCTATGCAAGCCTAAATCAAGCCAACACACATATTCATATAGGCTATGCCATTACACTATCTACATTACAATACATCTATATA
This sequence comes from Iris pallida, assembly GCA_029216955.1. Taxonomy (NCBI): domain Eukaryota; kingdom Viridiplantae; phylum Streptophyta; class Magnoliopsida; order Asparagales; family Iridaceae; genus Iris; species Iris pallida. Next base: position 1,133,445 of record JANAVB010013596.1, read on the forward strand.
GCTACCTACATACATATAGGCATTCTATTATTATATATAGACATATACATATGCCACACACATATATATATATATATATATATATATATATATATATATATATATATATATATATATATATATATATATATATATATATATATATATATATATATATATATATATATACACACACACACACACACACATATATATAGAGAGGGGGAATGAAATCAAGTAAAATGTGTGTGTGTACATATGTGTTAGGCATGTGTATGTGTGAGGGTGTGTGTTTAGGTAGGGGAGAAAATAGTGTATATGTTTAAGTGTCCTGTAAAATCTCAGGCTTAGTCCCAACAATGAGGGCTCAACCATGTGTGTTCAAATGTGCATAATGTAAGTTATTTCAGATTTCAGGTTTTCAGTGTATATGGAAGCATGTATTCTTTGTGTGTGTGTGTGTAGGCAATGAGGGAAAACAATGTGGGTGTCATGTGCATGTGGGTGAGTGTGTGGGTGACTGTGAAGGGTGTACAGTTCCAGGAAATAGAGGGTGCTGCTGTGTGTGGGTGAGAGAGTGCAATGTGTGAGCAGTGAGGGGTTGCACAGGAAAACGTGAATATGTCAATATGCTCATGAGTGTGTGTGTGTGTTGACAGGAACATGTGTGTTCCAGTGTTTGTGGATATGTAGATATGTGACAATACAAAAATGGGAAGGAAAACCAATCAGTTTGAAATGGAAAAGGAATTAGTTCCCAGGTTGACAGTGAACCAATTCCTAAATCTCAGGTTGGCATGGCAGTAGGTGCTATTACGTTCAGGTTTGACAACCCAAGACAGGGCCACTGTCCAGTTAACAGTGTGGGAAAACAAATCAGTGTATAAGTGAATGGATATTGGTTTAAATCTCAGGAAATTCCAAGGGAATGTGTATAAGTTAATGAATCAAATCATCATGCCAACGAATGAAATAGGAAACAATTCTCCATCAGTTATCACAAGTGAATTTCAGGTTCAATCAAGTGATAAGATATATATAAATATCATTGTGTTGTGTACCAAATTGGATCTTAATCCCAGGAATTTGAATTCAATGAATGAAAATTGGTTCTCATTTATTCAGATTTAAAACAGTCCCAATGTGTGATTTGCACATTTCACAGGTTTTTCAAAACAGCAGTTATCCACAATTTTCTCACATTCGAATCACAATCAGTCGACCTCAATCCAAAATAAGCCCCAACATGACATCAAATGTTCAAACAATTTAAACCATGGTTACTTTACATGATATTTTACATTAAATGCAAATTTGAAATGAGGAACATCTCCTAAACTCACTGATACTTCTCAGTATCAGTCGAATAGGTATTCCCCCATTTCCTCATTAAAATAGCAATTAATTACTAGGATTAAGGTTGGTAATTCACAAGCAACATGTACACGTGTCACACACTCCAAAATGTGTCCAATATCAGGACACAAACGTGTCCAAGCATCACACGAAATCGAACACTGGACTGAACAGTCAGTCCAGTCGAGCCAGTACAGGCCGAAGAACGTGTCCGACACGACACCACTGGACTCCAGACTCAAGGGGTGACCTGACAGTCATTGCCCCTTGGTCTGTGCCAAGTGGCACGAGTCCAATCGCCGTGTCCGCGAAGCACTGGACCCCTAGCAGCAGGGCAGTGCAGCTCGCACGCGCACGGGCGTGTCCACGGGTCCAGTACGACCCCGACACGACACGAAATGTGTCCAAACCATCAGAAACCCATAAGCGACCTAAAAACTTAATTTCCTATTCAATTACATCCTGAAAAATCGATCGAAATGCCCACTGTGGTATTTCGTCGAACACCTGCGACTGTCCACTGATATGTGTCCGATTCAGACACGTAAAGGACACGAGAGGGTGCAAAATCTATCCCTACAGAACCAGGACACCTAGGGCTAGGTGTTAATGCAAAGAAACCCTAGTTTTAATGAGGGAATAGGATTTTACCTATATGTGTTCTTCAACACAAAAAGCTTCTTCAAAGGAGCTCTCCAAAAGCCACCCAAATCCTCCAAATTGTCCCAAACCTGTGATGTGACTCCACAAACTGCAGTAGAACAGTAATTTGAGTGCTATGGAAGAAATCCCAATGAAAATAGACCTCTATTGATTAATCTATGGAGAAATGAAGTGTAGGCTCACCTTGTCTTTAGGAAAAAAATGATGAACTATAGAAAAGAGGCTCAAATTCCTAAAAGGATATTATATAGGCAAGGGGGGGTCTTGACTGGCCACTTTAGCTAGGGTTAGGATTTTTAGGATGTATCTAAGGGCTAGCAATGCATCATGACTAATGAGTGGCCTAGATTCTAGGGCTCTTTCCTAGTCCATTTGCAAATCACTCTATTTAACTAAAGTTGACTTAAATCCATTTAACCAATACTAACTAAACTCAATGTGGCTCACTAGAATAGCTATGACTAATCTAGGTTAGGCTAATCTAAACCACATGGAAATTAATTAAATAATATTTAAATCACACCATTCAAATAAATCATTTTAAATTTCTAATAAAATATATTGAATTCAAATAATTCAAAAATAACAAAATACCCTCAAACTAAAAATGATAAATGAAATACCCTAATCACATGGCTAGGCTCTAGGGTAGACAGTCTCTACGGTTTCACTAGCAAAACACCAAAATCATAAGTCATAATTTTAAATAGTTTTAATATGATTAAAAATCACCAAAAATCATATTATTATTTAAATGTCATAATTAAATAAATTAAAATACAAAATTTCAAAATTATCCTTATTTGAAAAACTGGGTGTTACACAGGCACAGGTAGAAGCTCGTGGCACGGAGCTCGCTTGGATGCGTCGAGGCACGGAGTTCCTTGGCGATTCGAAGCGTGCGACCGCATGAAGTCAAGACTTATACGGGATATAATGTATGGACGTCGCCTTCCGAAGCATCCGCTGGTTCAAGACATGTATTGAGAGATGAGAGAGAGCTGAGTGACTTGTAATGTGAGAAGAGTGAGCTTGAGAGACTTGTAATCTTGGCCTTGTGTCCATTGTAATTTTTATTTCAATATCAATAAAGAACTTCTTTGAATAACTTGTGTTTGCTTCAAATTTTTGCTGCTATTATTCAATGTCTCTGTTTGGGACTTCTGTGCGACGACCCCGTCGCAGCCGCTGAAATCGGCCGTTATTGAACCCACCTTGCACGAGCGAAATATAGGCTCGTGCGGTATCACGCCTTAGCAAGGACGATCGCTCCTACGAGAGCGGGGCGTGACATAATGGAACTCGCCTTGCACGAGCGAAATCTAGGCTCGTGCGGCATCACGCCTTAGCGAGGACGATCGCTCCTACGGAAGCGGGGCGTGACATTATTGATTTACTATCTTTCTCGTACTTTTATGATATATCCGGCTTATCAGCTTAGCTTTATAGACTCATATTATTCTTGGAGTCTAATCGGACATATATGCTAGTGGGCTGCAGACCACGATCCATACTTGTTCATTCTTGTCTTATATATTCTTGTGGATTGAGATACACTGTAGATTACCATATTAGCCATGATACCATTATCTTGACAGCTTATATGTACTCGAGTCGGGCTGGAGTCCGCTCGATACGTAGCTGGCTTGTTCACGAGCTCACGCCCGAAAAGCGGGTGCGGGTCGTGACAATATATATATATATATATATATATATATATATATATATATATATATATATATATATATATATATATATATATATATATATGCTAACTCAAATTCATTTCAACCAATGCTAGCTTCCGAACTCGATACAAGTTCAACTCATCCATATTGAAGAGCAAGTTACTTATAGGCCATCTCAGGTCATCGAGCAATACAATTTCTAAATCTTTCGAGTCGTCCATATATGTACTTCGCACCCAACTCAAAACTCATTCCAATCTATTCAAGCCACAATTCAATACATGATCCAAGCCATCCATTTCACAACCCTGAATCCTTATCCAAAACAATCTTAATTTGCCAAAAATCATTCTCGATCATCAAAACCATTCCAAGATGAGACATTCAAAATCACATACAAGACATAATTTTAAACTGGGACCTTGTACTGCTCCCATTCATAAATGTTAGACTTACTGATATCAATGTCACCAATTTCAACATAATTTTAAACTGAGGATCTTGCAATATATATATATATATATATATATATATATATATATATATATATATATATATATATATATATATATATATATATATTGGAACCAGGTAAATTATTTCTGGAATCGCTGTCATTGAAATTCGAACTCCTGACCACTCGGGCCGCATGCATCTCTCTTAACCACTATGCTAGAGGTCATCTGCTATATATATATATATATATATATATATATATATATATATATATATATATATATATATATATATATATATCAACAAAATTACAAGGATTGTACGGTTGAGATTAAATGGTACAATAATGGTGTAATAAGCCTTGGTGCAATATCCCTGTGCAATATCCCTCCTATATATATATATATATATATATATATATATATATATATATATATATATGTGTGTGTGTGTGTGTGTGTGTGTGTGTGTGTGTGTGTGTGTGTGTGTGTACCAGCTGAACAGATAGGTCTATGAGGGGAAGCATGAATGCAGAATATAGTCAATCCCAAGAATATATGTAGAACTGTTGATACATGCATGGGTGAAGATTTTGGACACCTTTCCATATTAATTGCACTCATCCACGAGAGAGTTTGGACATATTGCACTAAACATAGATCATTTGGGCTCTGATCACTACTTCCATGATAGAACCTGTTCAAAACTTTGCAGACATTATTCCCCTGAGTTCCTTCTTGATCAACCCCACCACATGAGACGAGCCCATAGCTAGATAAACCCTAGCTTGCTGTTACACAAACTTAAGGTGCTAGCTAGACACACACACGCACACACCCCACACCAGTTCAATACATGAACAAGACTCTTTCAAGTTTCAAGTACGTGCAGGGGGGCAGGGCCACTCCCCTTGCCATGCCCTAGCTACGTACATACGACACAGTCACAGAGGGGGGCCCGCCAAGTCCCAAACTCTCCTATTCATCTCCTTGTTGTGGGACCCAGATAAAGGCTAGCGTTGAACAGTATTGGCCTAAATATCACGTCACCTCCCTACTACAATACTAGTGATGCGTCAATCCATTCCATCATCACTGTCAAATCTCAAGGTCTCTTTTCCTAGTCCTTTAGATGCATCTACAGTCCTCAAGAACTACCTATAAATTAACACTATAGTTGAGTAGTGGGTGCTTCTCAGACGAGTAAAACTTTGATACATAAATGATGTAACAAAATTTTGATATGTCCTTTATATAATAAGTGGACTCATTTTCAAATTATATGTCCACACGTTTTATGAAGTAAGAGTAGAGCCCACTTGTCATACAAAGAAGGTATCAAAATTTTGATACCTCCATCTATATCAAAATTTTCTCTCAAACGAAATTTTCACCTTCTCAGAGTATGGGTTGGCTTCAAAGTACTACTTACTAACTCCACCATCTTGTCAATTTACTTTTTGTCATGACATGTCTCTCTATTACATCGATCTCTCCATGTTTGAAATCAAAAGACCAAGTTGGAAGAAGCTAATCATATGTGATGGTACATGGGCAAATGATCCATATTTGACTAGTTTAATATTTTTTGTGTTTTATTTCAAAAACCATGGAGAATTGAACAAACAAATCAAAACAAAGGGAGTTTGGATACCTTGCGCATTTTATGACCTAATGAGAATGCTTACTGAAGTTCTCATTTACGAAGGGTCTGGCGATTATCAAAATGTAGTAGAATTACGAGGATTTGGTGAGGATCAAAACGCAACTTACAAGAGTATGGCAAAGATGAAGATGTACACAATCTGATCTCTATATACAATAAAAGATTTATCTCCGTGAGTCAAACCACCATGCTAGGTGTGTCTTCATGACTTTATGATAGAATGACAAGAGTACTTTTTAGGTGGTTTTCATATATGCATTATCTTTCTTTTTTTCTTTGAAATGCATATAAAAAACACCCCTGAAAAGTACTCTTTCTCTTTTTTCTCTTTGAAGATGCAATATGCCACTATAAACAAAGAGTATATATATATATATATATATATATATATATATATATATATATATATATATATATATATATATATATATATATACACTCTTCTTTGGTGTCAAGAAATAATAGCTATAAATAGTCATTGACACTGGAAAATGATAGAAGAATGAGACCTATTATAGAACATGTAAGGCATTACAAACGTATGATCATTACGCTTCAACCAGGTTATTATATCCCATCTCTTATAGAGAAAAGAATTTAAAACAAAATACTTAATAGCATGACGGTATTATAAAAAAAAACTTCTACGCCGCGCATACCCAATGGGGACGAAAATTTGCATGTCCTTGGTGGTCAGTGGGGAGAGGCTTCCACCTCCCGACTGGAGGTTCCCTGATCGAGACCACTAGTTAAAAATAAAAAAAAATTATATATATATATATATAACCTACTATCAATTAGCATGAATATCAAATTTGACTTCCATGCATGTAAATTTGGTATGCATTTAAATCTGAACTATTTATTTTAAATGGTGTGCGGTTGAGATTGTGTATTGTTTTAGATGTCGAATTGTATGCGTCACATGCTCCCCGTATATATATATATATATATATATATATATATATATATATATATATATATATATATATATATATATATATATATATATATATATGGCCGGCCCTGAGTTAATGGGGACCCTAGGCAAATTTTTAAAATGAGACCCATATATAATATAAAAAAATTGAACTAAAAAATGATACAACCAAGGCTAGAACCTAGGATCTCTTGTGTATAAGTATAACAAACTACCACCACAGCACAAATATTTTGTGATAAAGTGGGGTCATATTATATATTAGTTCTATTTTCAATATAAGATTATATATATATATATATATATATATATATATATATATATATATATATATATATATATATATATATATAAATTAATTTTTTTGGGCCCCTAAATTTTATGGGGCCCTGGACGGTCGCCCTGGCCGCCCTGGGCCAGAGTCGGCCCTTTATATATATATATATAAATATAAAGGTTTTGTCCTTATATGAAAACCTAACTAGGAGAAATGATCATGTAAAATAAATTAGGAAACTGCAGTAAATGGAACTTCTTTCCACCACTAACAAAGGAGACATGATAATAGGAGAGTTGCCAGAGAATCACAAGTATACATATATGTGTTTAACAATCTCCTCTATATACATATTAACGTTATGACCCTAATTCTTTCTTTTTCCTAGGAGAAGAAAAAGAAACCAAAATGAAGACACTGACAGACTTCGCCCATTGGCTGGCTACACAACCCCAGAAGAAGTGGCTGCCTGCAGCTTGTCATCCCAAGATCAGTCAGTTGATCAGAAAGAAGGTCAGAAAAGAGGAGAAAGAGAGACTTCAAATCAGTCTGAAGACTCTGAATCCAAAAAGAAGGGCTAAAGGTGGTGAAATCGAGAGAGAGAGAGAGAGAGAGAGAAGCAGCAGCAGCAGCAGCATGCATGCAGCTAACAAAAAGAAGCACTGATCATGAGTCATGGCGAGCTCCTGTTCTCAACACCAATGGAGTTGTGCTGCCTTGAAGGACCAGAGGGTGGTATTGACATTCCCCTCGGCAAGAACCCGTAGAAGTATCCAGAAGAAGCCCTCCTCGCCAACATCATATTGTTGTTGCTGCTGCTGCCAACCTCGTTCTGCTCCTGGCTAAGTGGTGCTTGCATGGTCGTAGAGGAGGAGGACCCATGATCAGAGCATGAAACCAATAGAAGAAGAGAGAAGAAGAGCATCACTGTCATCATGATCATGTCCCTTCTTCTTCTTCTCAAGCAACCCATATTGTTAACTAGGGAAAGAGAAGGTGGTTGTGGTGGTGGGGAAGGAGAGGGGTTGAATTAGCTTAAGTATGCACATAGAGAGAATGCAGCAAAGTGAAGGGAGTCGATAGAAAAAGGGGGGAGTGGTCGAGTGGTTAGGTGAGTGAATGGGTCCACAGAGGATTGAATGGCCGACTGAGTATATGGGGACTGTTCTTTCATCCCCCAACAACAACAGCTAGCTACCACGTATATTATATATATACTCTCTCTCTCTCTCTCTCTCTCTCTCTCTCTCTCTCTCTCTCTCTCTCTCTCTCTCTCTACTCAAGCTAGCTGTCTCAATACCCATGTCTCTAAGCTCCTTTCTTCTTTCTGTAATGTCATATAATGTGGGATTTCTTTTTTTTTTTTTTCTTTTTTTTTTCCTTTTTGAATTTGCTTGCTTGCTTACTCATCTCAGCTGTGAATATTCTACTGTTTGATCTTGATGTTACATGAGAAAGGTAGTTTGCAAGGACTTGTCTTTTAATTCTTCAAGTGGTACTTCATTTTTTGTAAGCATTCCTCTGTTACTATTGCATGTAAGTCCCTTCTGCAGTCATTCCATCTCTTCTTTTTTCTACATAATGCCCCCAACTTTAAATACTTGCTTTAGAAGATTTTCAAATCACTACATCCATTAATTGAGTTGAGAGTCACACTACAATTTAGTAGTAGTAGCAGTAGTAGTAGTAGTAGAAGAAAATAGTGTAATGCTATGTTGTGTGCAATTTAGTAGTAGTAGTAGAAGAAGAAAAGGAGTTATCGAAAGAAAAGAAAAAAAATAAAAATAAAAATAAAATTTTGTAGCACATTTTTTTTAATGATTTGAGAGCGGAAAAAAAAAAAAATTTTGAGGGAATTTATGTAAAAATAGAGTTAGATATACCTTAGATGTAAAATAAATAAATAAATAAAATTAACACTTGTATGGTACAAAAGTTGGTTGGATGCTGATATAGTTCCTTGGCCCTTTCAAATCCCATTAAGACCACTGTCATGTGGACACAGAAATTCATATTAGGTATTCCAAAGTCTCCCCAAATTAGGAGGAAACCCTGTTTTGAAGTAAGCAAGGTCCATGTTATATTATGCATTAATTAATTTCAGGCAGCTGCTAGCTAGCAAGCAAGCTTGACTTATCAGCTATATCAGTTACTAATAAAGGTTTGGTCTCTCTTTTGTCTTTGGGATGTGATAGTTGAGTAAGCTCAATAATGTGAGTGACTTCGAGCTAGGTGTTCAACATGACTAGAAGATGGAAGGGAGGGGTATGCCAATGGCTTTCCTCAATTAGGATACACTTTGACACACTCTTACATGAGACTTGAGTCACTTAATGGACCGTGCTAGCATGCATCAAGAGTCATGCAAACACCTAGAACTCATTTCTTCTCCTACTGTACACTTTTATTATCTAACATTATACACTTTTATAGTTAACAAACAAGTCTTAGTTATTGAGTTGTCCATCTTTTGAATTGCTTTCGTGAACTTATCAACATCATAAATAAGTACCTTCAACACTGGAGAGACTTATACGTGTCATGCATAAGAGTTGAGATGTGATGAAGTTGATATTTATATACCTATATCTCTATTATTATTGAAAACGGTTTAAAAATGGACCATCGCAGTCGTATGTATATTCTTCATTAATTAATAATAATAATATTGATAAAAAAAAAATTAAAAAAAATTTCCGTGTAGTTAAGGAAAAAAATCGAAAATACTTTAACTACCCGAACATATAAAAAATCCTAAAATATATTCAATATTCAAATTATATTTAAACTAAGTATATGGTATTATCTAATCGAAAATATATCCAAACTTCTAAAAATATATCTATAATAAATTCTAATTAAAATATGTTCAAATCATATTAAAATATTTTAATACAATTTATTACCTAATTTTTATTAATATAATTGATTTTTTTGGTACGTGCAACACACGTGAATATGACTAGTTAATTACATTATGCTAATATGTTTTCTCATACATTTTCCGTAGCAATATATCTTTATACAAAACTTAATTAAAAATACATGACATATGAAATTTGAACGGTTGGAGTATGATTTTAGAGTTGAATGTGACTAGTTAGTTACGTTATGCTAATACGTTCTCTCGTACATTTCGTCTAACCAGAAAAGTTATACCTCTCTAGCTCGCTGATCACAAAAGCCAACCTGAGTTGAATGTCTCCGTGGCATAAGAAATTTGAACACGGTTGTTTGATACGGTGTTAAATGTCTCTGTGGCTGCACTAAGATTTTAGTGTTGTATGTACTGACTGTTAATATATTTGTATGCTTCCAATATCGATACGCTTCAATCCAATGTCTTTTATTTTTAGCAGCACATTCAAATGTATGGATGATGAAATATATATATGTGCACAATATTTGCAAACCACTAATGCTTCAAGAATATATGCTATCTACACCTTTTATGTCCCATAACTGATAGACATACCATTTTTTTCTTGATAGCCACTTAGAGCATCATTAGTAAGGCCCATCCCATTTTCTAGATTCTAGATTTAGAATGTAGGAACTCATTTTGTAGAATAATAAGTCTCATTCCTAGTCTCAATTTCTACAATTTCGGTCCCAACCCATCCATGAGTGCTAAGGATTGGGCCTCCCAATTTCTAGATTCTAGATTGTAGAAACTCGTTTTGTAGAATAGTAAGTTCCAATTTGGAGCCCAACTTTCTAGATTCTAAACTTTATATTATTTTTTTCCTACATTAATTTTTGACCACACAATGTTTGGGACCGGAGCTCACTTTATCATTTCCTACTATTCTCATACAAACCCAACCCATTCTACATTTACCTTTTTTTTGAAATTTTGGGCTCCAAATTGCATTGGAGAGTCCCAACTACTAATGATGCTCTTACCATTTCTTCCACAGAATTAATTGCTTCAAGAATATCCTATGATAGTTTGTTGGGTTTGTGCATGCCATTGTGGTGTGGAGTAGAGGGAGATCAGGACCTTTATGCTGTCCTCCTCACTCTCGCCATGGCCATATTGTAGGGTGCATGGCCCCACCACCTGACCCTTCTTTCTGGGACATTCTCAAGACCCACAGATTTGAGTATTGCAAATTACTTTTGTTCCTTCACCTTTGTATTTCTCATTATCGTCACCTTTCTTTCCTTCTTTCTAATCATCCATTTAAAAGCAAATGGAATAGCAAATGGCTCGACAGATAAGTATTGCTATAGCTAGCTAGGCCTTTAGTTAACTAACCTATGGAATTAATTATTTGTTGTACAATTTTTATGTAGATTAGTCTAATGATTAATAATGGTATTATGTCTTGCTTTGAAGTGGCAGTGCTATTGGGATGTGAATCAGAACATCCTAAGATTAGGATCTTGACAGTCAGTAAGAAAGGTTCCATGCATGTGAAGGCCTCGTTTAACCAACTTAATAGATGAATGTCCTATAATTAAGATGTAGACATATAATATGCATATCTGGAAAGAATGTCAGCAAGGATTTTCACCAGTTAATTGCTCAAGAAGATTAACAAATACTCCATATGTTTTTTTCTTTTTTTAGATAAAATAGACACTCCAGGTGTTAAATGCTATTTGATTCATTTTTGTATTCCATTAAGGCATCGTTTGGTTCCCGAAAAGGAATGAAAAGGAAATCAATTCATTGTTATTTTCTTTTATTTGGAAAATTACAATTTTTATTGATTTTTTTTTTTCGATGTTTGGAAATGTCAAAAAAATGGGAAAGAAAATTGAATACTTTAAGGTGGAAAAGAGGTTCCTTGCTTGGATGGATGGACTCGTTTCCTCTCCTAATTTTCCTTCAATTTGAAATCACTTTTCTTTTCTCCTCTATTACTTTGGCACAGGGGTGAGTATTCGGTTTATTCGGTTCCAACCGAACCGAATAACCGAAAACCGAATTCGACCGAAACCGAATAAGCAAAACTGAAACCGAACCGAATTGGTCAATAACCGAACCGAACCGAATTAAATTGGTTCGATTTTCGGTTTATTCGATTTTTTTGGTTTATTTGTGTTTTTTGTTAATATATATATATATATATATATATATATATATATATATATATATATATATATATATATATATATATATATATATATTTTATATATAAATTATAGGTATATACTAAATATATATACCTATAGTATATCTATATATATTTAGTATATACCTATAATATATATATATATATATATATATATATATATATATATATATATATATATATATATATATATATATAAACTAAAATTTCTTATTCGGTTTTCGGTTTTGAAAAAAAAAATATAGATTCGGTTCGGTTCGGTTCGGTTTTCAGTTCAAAACCGAATAATGCTCATCCCTACTTTGACATCCAAATATAAAAAAGTAATAACTTTTCTTTTATAATTTCATGATTCTGAGAACCAAACAAGGCCTTAGAGTTTGATAGGTATGTGATTAAAAAAAATTAATAAAGAGATGCTGGAGGCTAACATGTGTTTGCCAATGAAAGAATTAATAATGCCTCTTCTACAATCACCAAGGTAGAGAGAGTCTAGAGACCTCAGTTGATCACTTGAGCGACTTTCCCTTGCAAATCTCCAAATATATATGTAATAAACTCATATGTTGGTCAAAATAGATTACTCAATCGTGCTTATTTATGGTACTATATAATAAAAAAAAGTTAAAGTTTTTGTTATAAAATATTCTTATTTATGTTTGCTAATTAAAATTAGTGAAAATTTATGAAATGTCCAAAAATTATAAAAACTTTATGTAAAATTTATCGCAAAATAACATTTTACCGTGTGTCCAGAATTAGCGAAAAATATACAAAGGGGGTTCTGAATGACCTTTTTGCCCTTCTAATTTATTGAAAATACATCCGAACCCTACTCTTAAAAAAATGTTTCGATACTTACTCTTCTTCCATACGCCGCTCAGTTTCGAATCTAGTTTTTCTCCTCCAAAATCTTCAAACATTCCTTCAAAAACTCGTCGAAAAATTTCGGAAAGGCCGACAAATGTGAGACGGTATATCTCAGGCTCCTCGAAAATACGTTCATTTTACGACAAACCGGACCTCGTTTCGACCTTACAGTCAAAAGTATAGCCCTCCGAATTTTTAACTGGCCATAAAATGCAGGAGAATGGTCATTCTCCGTGTTAATATCACGGAGAATGACAATTTTCCGTGTTAATATTATGGAGAATGGCCATTCTCCTTGTTAAAATGCAGGAGAATGACCATTCTCCGTGTTAAAATGACGGAGAATGACCATTCTCAGTGCTAATGACAGAGAATGCTCATTCTCCGTCATTTTATCATGGAGGATGGCCATTCTTCGTGGTTTTAACATGGAGAATGGTTATTTTTCGTTTTAGAAATCACGGAGAATGACCATTCTCCGTTCTTAAAATTACGGAGAATAACCATTCTCCATGTTAAAACACTACTAAAATCTGCTCATTTGGCGACATAAATTTAGCGACGTTCGATTAACGTCACTAAATTGTGTACATTAGCGACGTTTTAGTGAAGCGTCGCTAATAGTCGCTACTAGCGACAAAATAAGCGACGAAATAATGACGTATATTAATTACATGAGCTAGTCGTCGCGAAACGTCGCTATGACGTCGCTAATAGCGACTAATTTAGCGACTGTCGTTTGAACGTCGCTAAATTCTAATTATATCCCCCCCACCGATTCATCTCCCCCCATTTTTCTCTCTCACTCTCTCTCCTCACCCCCTCCGGCGCTCTCACTCTCTCCGGCGGCGACTCTCACTCTCTCCGGCGACTCTCCTCTCTCTCTGGTACGTGACTCTCCACCTCCCTCTCTCTCTCTCTCTCTCTCTCCGTCTATTTTGGTTGTTGGTGGTTTGGGGGGTACGGGTGGCTCGGAGGGAGGTGCAGGGGGGATGCGGGTGGTTGGGGGGTGAGTGGGGGTGGCTGGGGGATGGGGCAGGGGGACGAGGGCGGCTGAAGGAGGGGAGCTAGGGTTCGGGTTCGGGTTAGGGTCCATTTCCTTCCATTTTACTCTCTCACTCTCTCTTCTCCCCCCTCCGGCGCTCTCACTCTCTCCGGCGACTCTCCTTCCTCTCCGGTACGTGGTACTCTTCCCCTCCCTCCCTCTCTCTCTCTCTCTCTTTGTCTCTCTCTCTCTCCGGATGTTTTGGTTGCTGGTGGTTGGGGGGTGCGCGTGGCTCGGGGGGAGGGCCAGGGGGGATGCGGGTGGTTCGGGGGTGAGTGGGGGGTGGCTGGGGGGTGGGGCAGGGAGGGACGAGGGCGGCTGGGGGAGGGGAGCTAAGGGTAGGGTTCGGGTTAGGGGTGGGTATGTGTGGGCGGCTGGGGGAGGGGAGCAGGGGGGGTGGGGGCTGCTGGGGGACGGGAGCAGGGGGGGAGTGGAGGGTTAGGGTTCGGGTTAGGGGTGTTGTAGGGGGGCTTGGTCAGGGGCACCGATAGTGCCAAAAAATTTGATAATTTAGTAAAAATTATTTGTTTTTCGACACCGAAAAATGTGATACTCCGATTCGAACGCACCGATAGTGCCGATATTTGTCACAAGTAGTTTTGTTAGTTGGTTAATTGGTAACATAGTGATCGGGACATATAGTCCCTGCAGCCATTCGACTGGCGAGACAGAAACTATGGTACGACATGGTGATCAGGACAAAGTCCCTGCAGCCATTCGACTGGCGAGGCAGAAACTATGTAGCCGTAGATAAAGATGACTGCCCTCCGACCCTCATCCCTCGGCAATGATGATATGACAACCTATCACTATATCTTATATAGTAGTAGATGATGTCTTAGTATTACATTATGTGAGTTCATCTTGATTCTGTTACATTCTTCAAATACTAGATACGATAAGAATATATACTACACCATATGTACAGAACATAGATGATTCACACTAATTGTAGTGCCCCGTCCCGCAAAGTCAATCGGAGGAATCGAAACGTCGACGGCGTTAGAACTTAGCCTTGCAACGGCTGCTCGAAGGCTCGCTCGTCCGAGGCGACTCCACGCTCAGGTGGGGTAGTTTCGGTGAACTTGCCTCATCTTTGCCTTCACATAATAAATCGTGTTTACAACTTGCACAAGTAGGCTTAATAATAAAAGAGACAAATCCACATAGCTAAGGGAATAATCCCGACGGGTCGAAATGAGTTAGAACATGGAAAACGTCCCACGGTCGGCTTAGAGTTGATGCACGGTGTGCTTTGAAAATGACACTCGGTCCTTTGTCCCATGGCTTGGGAGAAGGAAAGTTGGTCTTCGATACAAAACTATAAACTTGCCTAAGTCATAGGCGTCGCCCGCGTAAACGCTTGATAAAGCGTGCACGGTTCCACTGCGCAAGGCTTGGCATAGCCTTTGCTCGTCCCTCGGGTTAAGTAGTAGGCTTGAGTAAGTTAGGCAAAGTTATGCCGGTCGACCTAAGTCATTCTAAGTGCTGTCCCGCTCATTCTGCGGTTGTCAAGTTAAATAGTCCCATGATCCCAAGGCCCGTCATATGAAGTATGACTTGGGCGATAGTGTTTCGTGGAACACGAGTCGGTTTAAGGCACGAGCCACGGTTGGTTCAGTGGAAAGTTAGCCACGGTCTGTCGATACTTAAGGAAACACGTTGTGTTCAAGTTAAAGTGGAAAGGCTATGCAGTAGCCGTTTCCGGAGTTTCAAAGAATGTTAAGTCTAAACGATGGTTAGTCGCCGAGAGGAAATATATCGGGACTGTGGTTCAGTCGCCGAGGCAACCCTGGTTTGGGCTCTGCGAAGAAAGTGTGGAAAAGTAGAAGAAGTAAAGCAAAAGAACTAATTGATGATGATGAGACCCTGCACTTACGTTAAGTCTAGCAGTTAGCGTAGGCGCGTGGTCATGGACAACTTGTCGACAAGGGCGATGGTTCTTCGGATCGAAAACCTTGGGCCAGGGACCGATACGGCCTAGGAAGAACAGATTATAGCCGAGCTGGGTAATAGGCAATTGGTAGTACAGGGACTTGCATCGGAGATCGCTACTTGCGGTACAAGGATCCCGTTTACCAAGCTATGTCCACAATGGCTAGTCAATGCCAGTGACCATTCATATAGATGTGTCGGCACGGGCGGCAATCCGCGTGTGTGTGCCTTTAGATTGAGTTGAGTTGAATGTGTATGCAGTTAGAAGACACAATGTCTGGGCCTAAGATTTGGCTATAACGAAGACGGTGTGCTTCGGCACGAGATGTGGCGTTGAGTGATAAGTTGTTGGCATAGAGTTGCATGAGTTAGGCTTGAGCTATTGCGAGTTAAGTCAAGAAGGGCCGTAGGGCAAGTTGTGTTAAGTTACGTTGAGTTGCTGGGCACGACCTCGAAATATGAGGCACGGCCGCGTTGTCACAACACAAGTATAGGTAAGACTAAACAAGGAGGCACTGCCTCGGAGATATTAAGGCACGAATCGAGTTCATGGCACGAACGAGTCATTACGTCCCAGAGTTTGGCATGAAAGACAAGTATAAGTCGGTGCGTCGACAATACAAGCACGAGAGAGGTCTAGAGGCAAGAAAATGGAGTCCTTCGTGTAGTTACGTCTCTAATTATGGCCGTAAGGCAAACACGACTTGATAGGTTAACGTTATTAGCACGAGAAGGGTCTAAGGCAAAAGTATGAGTTAACGTCGTCGTGCAAGCACGGGATGGTCCTTAGACACAAGTATGCAAAGGCGTCGGTCTTAAAACTGATCCTAAGGCAAGACTAGAAAGACAATAGAAAGGGATTTAAGCTGCACAAAGTAAATGAAAGTGTAGGTTTTGTATGGGTGGGCGAGGAGCTCACTCCACCAGTACAGTTGAGTACTGACACCCACACAGTGTTCATGTGCAGGCACAGGTAGAAGCTCGTGGCGTGGAGCTCGCTTGGATGCGTCGAGACAAGGAGTTCCTTGGCGATTCGAAGCGTGCGGCCGCGTGGACTGAAGACTTATACAGGACATAATGTATGGACGTCGCCTTCCGAAGCATCCGTTGTCTCAAGACTTGTAACTAAGAGATGAGAGAGAGCTGAGTGACTTGTAAATATGAGATGAGTGAGCTTGAGTGATTGTAATATTGGCCTTGCGCCCCATTATAACCTTTGTTTCAATATCAATAAAAGAGTTTCTTCTGAATGACTTGTGTTTGTTCTAATTTTCGCTGTTATTATTAAATGTCTCTGTACGGGACTTCTGTACGACGACCCCGTCGCAGCCGCTGAAATCGACCGTTATGGAACCCGCCTTGCACAAGCGCAATCTAGGCTCGTGTGTCATCACGCCTTAGCGAGGACGATCGCTCCTACGGGGCGGGGCTTGACATAATGGTATCGGAGCACGGCTTTACGTCCTTGGATTACCCATTGAATTCTTTAACTCCGTTGTTCCGCAAACTCTGAATTGTTCTTCTGCAACGTGATATCGTTGGTGCGCTCTCTCTCAATTGTCCCTCGGCATGTCCATACAATAAGTCTAATATTTTCGAAAGCTCGTACAAGCGTTCAATCGAACGCATCGATAGGTGATGGCCTTTGGGCCGAACGGTGCCGACCTTGAGTTAATAGAAAATGTGTGCTAAAGTTAGCAAGTCGCGTGCGTGCCTAACGAGTCCTACATGAGCAAATGAGCGCACAGAGTCGAAGTATAGTTCGAACGGGATGGTTATGCACACGGCCTTTGGCTAAGTTGTGCCGATTATCACGTACCTCGACCTTCTGGTGCAAACGAGTCACGAGCAATATTGGGTATCGCTCGGTCGAGAACGAGGAACACTATCGAACTAACGCTTAGGCGTACACGGAAGAATGTTTTGGAGTTTGAGGATTCGTGCGAATGACTTAGTGCGTCGATGCGACGTGAACGATTACGTTAGGAATTCGTCGAACGAACCCGAAACATATCTTAGTGAATAATGCGAACGTGATTTGGACTAGATTGGATGACTCGAATTCCGAGTGGTGTATGGTCCGTCTTGAAAATTATTCGAGTGAAAGATTGAGGATTGTACGAGTATGAAATGCGAAAACGATTGAGTTCGAATCGAATTGAAGAAATTGATACGGATAGTATACGAAAAGTTAGCACGACGGGAAGATAGCGTGCACGAAAGGTTTGACTTAGAAGTTACGCAAACGACTCTGAGGATTGAAATCGATGTGCTCGATGGTTTGAGTTAGCAAGGAATGATGCGAATTGAAAAAATACGTTGGTCGATGACTTAAGATAAACGGATAAACGATACGTGAATTTGGGTTTGAGGAAATTGATGTTGTGAACGATTCGAGGAGATTATCCAGTCGGATATTAGCATCATTCGTACGACTCAGAATTCGTTGTAAACGAAGATCATCAGGTTACGTATATCGTCGATGGTATTGAGGCGTATCAAAGATGATATGCGATAACTCGGGGGTAGTCTGACTCGGTGAATGACGATCGTGCAAGTGCTATTATTCGGATGGATGCAATACTTAGGATCTTGATTGAGACGAATGTTGGGTGGAAGAAATCGAGTTTTGATGGTTGCGTTGATAACCACAATGTCGACGGTCTTGTCTTGTGCGAGCGCAACTCTAGCCTCGCACATGCGTCGCATCGGATTTGGGGCGATCATTTCGCGTGAGCGCTGACATGATAATTCATGTCGCGGGAATGATCGAACTCAGAAAATCAGAATGCGGCAACTTCGATTGTCCCGACTTGTCGGTTTGATGCGAAGGCAAAATTTGAGGATTTAAAGGACTTGTGATTGACGATTGAGTAAAACTTGAGGATTGAGTAGGTCCAATCCGCGCATCGAGAATGAATTAGTCTAGACACAAAACAAGATTTACGTCCCGATGAGAATAATTATCTCGCGGGAGCGTGCATGGTGACTCGTGCCCACCGTGGATAATCTGACTCGCGTGAGATCGGGGCATGGCATATTGTTAAGTCAGACGACCTTGTGATCGATTACGTGAATTGGGATAGATGATTTCGGAAACATAAAATACGAAGTATGGTGTAGCGATGAATCGTGTCGTAGCGTGCTTAGCGTAGAACAATTGATAGGCGGATTACGTCGAATGTGTTCGAAGAGATAGACTATACGAAACGGCTTAATGAACGAGCGATATATTCTTATTGAGGATCGGTTGAAATGTGAGTTATCGTAGGATGGCTTCATTGAACAAATTCGGACCCCGTGCGACGAATATTGGGATGTGCGTAGGAAATCGATGCTCGATGTTTAGAAATCGGAGTGATGCGAGCTTGGGTAGAAAACCCCGTACCATCGATTTGGCTTGACCTTAGGATGGGGTCAGTGTTGATATCGTTGTTTGGGAACTATGATTCCAGTACTGACGAAAAGACATAGCCTAGCGGTTCGGAAGACGTTCGTGTACGAAACGATAAGAAATAGCGGAGGCACCACTCATGAGGCTCGGTTGACATGCACGTATATCAGGGACACCCAAATATGTGCACGATCCGACTCGAGTGGTGATGGCGGATTCTCTATCACGAGGCTTGGCTGAAATGCATGTATTTTGGGGACGCCTAGAATATGTGCACGATCCAACTAAGTGATACGTTGAATCAAGTGAGACTTAAGGAACGAAAAAGTGTCGAGAATTTTAAAAACGTAAGCTTTGAAGAAATGTTGATGGTAATGCGATTATTGATTTGAAACGAGTTCAAATGTCGATTAATCGGTTGGTGTGCCTTACGACTAAGTTAGCGATAAACGCGAGCGTGGCTCGAAATCGAAGAAACGCGTAGGCAGAGAGTGCACGATTAAGTCTTGGCCATAGAAATGGTAGGATGGTTTGCCTTCAGGAAAGTCTCGAGGACGAAACTTATTCTGAGTGGTGTATGATGTAGTGCCCCGTCCCGCAAAGTCAATCGGAGGAATCGAAATACCGACGGCGTTAGAACTTAGCCTTGCAACGGCTGCTCGAAGGCTCGCTCGTCCGAGGCGACTCCTCGCTCAGGTGGGATAGTTTCGGTAAACTTGCCTTATCTTTGCTTTCACATAATAAATCGTGTTTTCAAATTGCACAAGTAGGCTTAATAATAAAAAAGACGAATCCACATAGCTAAGGGAATAATCCCGACGGGTCGAAATGAGTTAGAACATGGAAAACGTCCCACGGTCGGCTTAGAGTTGGTGCACGGTGTGCTTTGAAAATGACACTCGGTCCTTTGTCCCGTGGCTTGGGAGAAGGAAAGTTGGTATTTGACACAAAACTATAAACTTGCCTAAGTCATAGGCGTCGCCCGCGTAAACGCTTGATAAAGCGTGTACGGTTCCACTGCGCAAGGCTTGGCATAGCCTTTGCTCGCCCCTCGGGTTAAGTTGTAGGCTTGAGTAAGTTAGGCAAAGTTATGCCGGTCGACCTAAGTCATTCTAAGTGCTGTCCCGCTCATTCTGCGATTGTCAAGTTAAATAGTCCCATGATCCCAAGGCCCGTCATATGAAGTATGACTTGGGCGATAGTGTTCCGTGGAACACGAGTCGGTTTAAGGCACGAGCCACGGTTGGTTCAGTGGAAAGTTAGCCACGGTCTGTCGATACTTAAGGAAACACGTTGTGTTCAAGTTAAAGTGGGAAGGCTATGCAGTAGCCGTTCCCGAAGTTTCAAAGAATGTTAAGTCTAAGCGATGGTTAGTCGCCGAAAGGAAATATATCGGGACTGTGGTTCAGTCGCCGAGGCAACCCTGGTTTGGGCTCTGCGAAGAAAGTGTGGAAAAGTAGAAGAAGTAAAGCAAAAGAACTAATTGATGATGATGAGACCATGCATTTACGTTAACTCTAGCAGTTAGCGTAGGCACGTGGTCATGGACAACTTATCGACAAGGGCGATGGTTCTTCGGATCGGAAACCTTAGGCCAGGGACCGATCCGGCCTAGGAAGAACAGATTATAGCCGAGCTGGATAATAGGCAATTGGTAGTACGGGGACTTGCATCGGAGATCTATACTTGCGGTGCAAGGATCCCGTTTGCCAGGCTATGTCCACAATGGCTAGTCAATGCCAGTGACCATTCATATAGATGTGTCGGCACGGGCGGCAATCCGCGTGTGTGTGCCTTTGGATTGAGTTGAGTTGAATGTGTATGCAGTTAGAAGACACAATGTCTGGGCCTAAGATTTGGCTATAACGAAGGCGGCGTGCTTCGGCATGAGATGTGGCGTCGAGTGATAAGTTGTTGGCATAGAGTTGCATGAGTTAGGCTTGAGCTGTTGCGAGTTAAGTCGAGAAGGGCCGTAGGGCAAGTTGTGTTAAGTTACGTTGAGTTGCTGGACACGACCTCGAAATATGAGGCACGGCCGCGTTGTCACAACACAAGTATAGGCAAGACTAAACAAGGAGGCACTGCCTCGGAGATATTGAGGCACGAATCGAGTTTATGGCACGACCGAGTCATTACGTCCCAGAGTTTGGCATGAAAGACAAGTATAAGTCGGTGCGTCGACAATACAAGCACGAGAGAGGTCTAGAGGCAAGGAAATGGAGTCCTTCGTGTAGTTGCGTCTCTGATTATGGCCGTAAGGCAAACACGACTTGATAGGTTAACGTTATTGGCACGAGAAGGGTCTAAGGCAAAAGTATGAGTTAACGTCGTTGTGCAAGCACGGGATGGTCCTTAGACACAAGTATGCAAAGGCGTCGGTCTTAAAACTGATCCTAAGGCAAGACTAAAAAGACAATAGAAAGGGATTTAAGCTGCACAAAGTAAATGAACGTGTAGGTTTTATATGGGTGGGCGAGGAGCTCACTCCACCAGTACAGTTGAGTACTGACACCCACACAGTGTTCATGTGCAGACACAGGTAGAAGCTCGTGGCGTGGAGCTCGCTTGGATGCGTCGAGGCAAGGAGTTTTTTGGCGATTCGAAGCGTGCGGCCGCGTGGACTGAAGACTTATACAGGACATAATGTATGGACGTCGCCTTTTGAAGCATCCGTTGGCTCAAGACTTGTAACTGAGAGATGAGAGAGAGCTGAGTGACTTGTAAATGTGAGATGAGTGAGCTTGAGTGATTGTAATATTGGCCTTGCGCCCCATTGTAACCTTTGTTTTAATATCAATAAAAGAGTTTCTTCTGAATAACTTATGTTTGTTCTAATTTCTGCTGCTATTATTCAATGTCTCTGTACGGGACTTCTGTACGACGACCCCGTCGCAGCTGCTGAAATCGACCGTTATGGAACCCGCCTTGCACGAGCGCAATCTAGGCTCGTGCGGCATCACGCCTTAGCGAGGACGATCGCTCCTACGGGAGCGGGGCGTGACACTAATGTATGTTAGAATAAATTTTGGGTTGTGTTTTGAGACATCCGTTCTCATACTTGGTGATCGGGACATATAGTCCCTGCAGCCATTCGACTGGCGAGACATAAACTATGGTACGACATGGTGATCAGGACATAGTCCCTGCAGCCATTCGACTGGCGAGGCAAAAACTATGTAGCCATAGATAAAGTTGACTGCCCTCCGACCCTCATCCCTCGACAATGATGATATGACAACCTATCACTATATCTTATATAGTAGTTGATGATGTCTTAGTATTACATTATGTGAGTTCATCTTGATTCTGTTACATTCTTCAGATACTAGATACGATAAGAATATATACTATACCATATGTACAGAACATAGATGATTGACACTAATGTATGCTAGAATGAATTTTGGGTTGTTTTCTGAGCCATCCGTTCTCACACTTGGCAAAAAATCAAATTTTTTGTACTTTATCTACCTTCAAAAATATACTCAAATTACATGATGGTTCCTTTAGTTAGCTTGCTTATGTTGCAATTATATTATTTGTGAATATCGATCTTACCAGATGGCACCCATGACCCGAGGAGGAGCACGTCGTTTGAGGGAAACAGTGAATGCTGAGGTGGCTCCTCCTACTGTTAAGGAGGAAGTAGCTAGCACCGGTAGCTAGTGAGACCGGGAGTTCTATTCATCCAGCACCGATAGCTAGTGAGACCGGGAGTTCTATTCATCCAGCACTTGCAAGGGACTACATGTCACGACCCGCACCCGTTTTTCGGATACGAAGCGTATCCAAGCCCAGCCTACGTCGCAGTATCGGCGATAGTACGCTGTCTATACACAAGTCACGGCAATCTAGAATCTCATGGTATTATATCTCATCCACAGAAATAATCATGTCACAGTCAAGATCAATGAAAAGACATGAAACTGAATAATAATAAATATAACTGAATATCAAATGTCACGTCCGGTGGACACAAATCCACTACCAATAGACGGAAGAATAGAGTAATACATGAAGTAACTAACTGGATAAAAACTGCTAATCTAGACCACCTCAACTGCAAGCGCTGCGACCTGATGCTGGCTCAAACCCTCTTGCCTACTCCTGACTCAAATGCAGCTAACCTAAAGAGATCATCAGGTCTTCAGAGGACTAGCAAGATACATAAAAACGAGCCTTTCTAACAGTTTATTATGCATGGAGAAAGATACAGAATAAACAAGTAAAATAGAGCAATGAATAAAGCACGAATCTATACACTGTCTACACATAGATGAACTGCTGAACAAGGACAAGAGAACTCATATCAAGGTGTCGACGGATGACCAGATCGAATACTCAAACCCTCGTCCCTAGTGTGGACTCGCAGGTTTGAACAACTACTAATCCTCGTCCCTAGTGTGGACTCGCAGATTAGCATCACCCTCGCCCCTAGTGTGGACTCGCAGGCTAGCATCACCCTCGTCCCTAGTGTGGACTCGCAGGTGTGACACATATACTACTAACCCTCGTCCCTAGTGTGGCCTCACAGGTTAGCATCACCCTCGTCCCTAGTGTGGACTCGCAGGTGTGAACCAAATACTACTAACCCTCGTCCCTAATGTGGACTAGCAGGTTAGCTTCAAGGATTCAAGATACGGAGGTAAAAGCAGTTCAGTTCACGACTCACGACACGACTCGATCAAGGCACAAGTGAACACGACCAGTAAGACGCAAAGCTAACTGTGAACACGGTCTATATAGCAATGATAAAAGTATATAAACATGATATAAAAGATATATGGCAATAATATGAGAAAACTGGATAACAATAAAAGACAGTGCATGTAAATAAAGCTGTGTAGAAAGGCAAGGTATACTTGCCTTAGGTCCCGAGCTGCTGTCACGGATTACAACCCATATCACGGTCCAAGTAACCTATGTATACCATATACATGATTTCAAATACACAACTAATAGTAATAAGTAGCCTATCTATTTATTGGTTAGGTTTCTAGGTCAATTACTAGGACTTTTTGTACACTTACTAGTAGGGTATCTTTCTAGTCTTATTTAGAGTTAACTAACTTACTAGATATAACTTAAAGGTAAACATCAATCCCATAAATCTTTCATTAGGCTACCAAGTTAGTCCTAGGCCCAATACCTTGATGCCACCCACATCTATGTTGTACTCTACCATATGTGAGATACCCTCTTATCACTCTAGGCATTCACAATACCTAATAGGTTTTGCTACCTAACAACCCCACTGTATGTAATGTTGACTAAACTCCCAACTGGTTAACCCAATTAACAAGGACCAATGATCAATTATTATGGTGATTACCATGAGCTGCTAGTGCAGGCACAATCCTGTTCCCATGAGTTGGCTCCCTCTTAATTCTGAATTCAACCAGGATGGTGAACCCTTTTACTAACTATATGGGAGCAGGACATCATATGTATACAGGAACTAATTTAATAAAGTTAAGACTGAGTACAGATAAGCCTTACTCACACATTCAAACAACTGAATTGAAATTACAGCTAACAGATCAGAGCACAAGGGTTAAGGGGAGCAGAATATATGTGGCTAACAACATGTGAAGTGGACTTAGCCTAACTCAAGAACTGCAATTAACAGTAATCCTTCACTCTCCATATCTGAACCCAAAATTAGTATGCAACTGGTAAAGGACACAAAATTTCATTGGGGTGGCACATTCCTAAAACAAGAACTGATCAGAGGGTATCAAGGTGCTTAACCCCAATTGCAGATATCTATTCCTATGGCAATGCCTACTGCTCATAGCAGCAAGCTCCCCCCCGGTTAGCAGTAGGCGAGATGATCCCTACCCCTTGCTAATACCTGATATCATGTGTGCAGTGCACATTTGTAGGTTGACAAGACAAATGCCCAGGGACTGAACTATATACTCATATATACTAATGCATTCATGGTTCTGGACTTAATGAAGTAGGATGGCACAGAACAACATGACTGTACCAATATAGGTAAAGCAGGGGACTGATGTAATTTCTAAAGGGGTTGCAGGGACATCAACCAAGGCTTGGACTGATCTGGACTGACCTGGTGATTTGCAGTAAATGCAAGGGATGTACAACAACCTAGGTTGGGACATAACATGGCATGGAAATCCTGGGACTGCACAGTCCATCTCAAGGCTGGATAACATACCTGATGTCATGTGATCTGATACTCAAAGGATATCAGTAGATCTAAAATCCTACTTGAACCCCCTATACTTGACAGTTACACCACTTAGATCTCAGGATACTCAGTTGTTCCACAGGGATGCCTTACAATGTCAACTGATGTTCAAAGTTCAGGGTCTCGTTGATCCTCGATTTTCCTAAATTCTTCAAGAGACAATTATAACTTACAGGCCTTATATCCAGACATAAATACATGGCCAACTATCCTGTGCTCACCTTGTCCATCTCTGTTACCCATAGACTAGCACCACTATTGGTGCAATAGTACACTGGCCCATTCTACGTGAATTTGTACAGGGAAAACCAAGTACAGAGGACTTGATCCCCAAGAGTTAACATGGACTAAAAATAGGCCATGGGATTGACTGAATTAGATGCAATGATAGATATATGTATAAGAAAAAGGGGCTGGTCCTGTAGTTGTAGTAGGGACTGAATTGTATTTGGGATATGGGCTGTTGCAAGGTTTCCTGGATTGAACATCGAATGTCGACAGCACCTAAAGAATGCAGGGGACTGCACACACAATTGTACAATCTGTTATTAATAGGTAATACAGGGACTAAATAAAGAACAACTGGATCTTATATTCAAGGAAACTGAATAAATACATCTTTCTTGTAATCCCCTGTTTTTCAAAATTATTTGATTAGTGTTAATTAGCTTTTTATGTCATTTTTAGCCTTAAAATATTCACTATGATTTTTAGAAATTTTTCTAGAATTTTTAAATGAGTTTTAAATGAGTTTTAAAATGCTAAAATGTCATTTTATAATTTATTAAAATGTTTTTAATGCATTTTGTAATTTATTAAATTGTTTAGATATCAGTTTACAATTTCCTATTTGTTCATGCAAATTTTATTTGCATATAATAGCTGCGGGAGGGGATTTGCAAATTTTATTTGCAATGTTTACCTGTTAGAGCTTTTGTGTAAATCCTAAAACTCTAGGGGCCCTATTGCTAAACCGCCGTTACCCCCCCCCCCCCCCCCCCACGACCTCGGCCACCTGGCCCCGACGACCAGCCGCCATTTCCGGCCAGTGCACAGCCCCGACCGCCTCAAACCCGCCTATTTAAACCCCCTCCCTCTTCCCAGACCTGACCCTAACCCTAAAACTCCACCACGACCGCCCACGACCACCGTCTCCTCCACTTTTCCTCCGCCGTAACCCTAACTCCGACGTACCCTACCACCGCCTCACCGACCACCGTCGTCAGTCGCCACCACCACCATCCGACGCGCCGCGACGAGCTACGCCCAGCGCAACCCGAGTGCCACCGCCCCGACCGCTCCTCCGTCGGCCAGCACTCTCGAACCCCCCCCGACTAGTCGGACACGTGAGTAGCAGTGTCTTTTCGTGTCGTGCGTGTCTCGTGTTGGGCCTATGTTGTTCGTCGTGTCCTGACGAACATGAAGGTAGGACTGGACACGAGTCTCATGGCTCGTACGTGTCGTGCTTAGCACAGACACGTAGAATCCTGTGTCCCTAACTGTCCGGACACAGGATCGACTTTATTTTTTTTTATGTATTAATTAATTCAAACCTAAATAACACTAATCTAATCATAAACCTAACACAACCCTCGGGTTGACCCCCTGGCCAGCCCGACCTAGCCTAAACCCCCGTGCTCTCTGGCTCGGGTTCGAGCCCCCCTTACTGCACTTATTTCATTTCTTTTTCTTTTCCTTTTCCTTTTTCTGTTTTCTATTATTTATATATATATATTTATATATATATGTATATATATATATTAGTATATATATGTATATACTGTATATTGGCAGTATTTTATATATGTATATATATTTTTATAGTTAGTAAATTTATATATATATATATTTCCATGTGTTTATATATTATTATATATATATTAATATATATATGTATACAATATTTGTATATGTATATATACTTTATAATTAAGTATATTCTTATATATATATATATATATATATATATATATATATATATATATATATATATATATATATATATATATATATATATATATATATATATGTACTTTTAACATATGTATGTATATATTCATTTTGTATAATTTTACCTTATTAAAATATTAATATTTATTTTGCACTTTTACCAATTTGTATTTTAGTGTATTTAAATTACTTCAACCATTTGGTGTCCAAGCCTAGCATGGGTTTTTGGGCCCAAATGTGTTTTCACACATTCAAGACCTGTACAAGTCATATTGGACTTGATTCATGGCCTTGGGTCCTGTATTTGAACTTTGGTTCAAATAATGTACATGGACAAAATACGCAGATAATTAATTATTTAATTTCAATTATGTGCAATGCTATTTTTGGATTTCTATAAATACTTAAATTACTGTTAAAATTCTGAAAAAATAGTATTTAGATACTATGTTAATTTAGCTAATTTAGTATAATTTTTATAGTATTTAATTTAAAGTTTTGCCACTAGTTTGGCATATGAAACCAAAACTTATTTTCTGTATACTTAGGAAAACTGATTTTTATAAAATACTTGTACTAGTTAATAAATTCCAGGAAAATTATAATAAATTTCTATAATTAACAAGGATCATTTTGGTACTTTGTTTTATGTAAAATTAAGCTTTTTGTCTATCTCAAAAATTGTTAGAACACAATGATCATTTGATTTATTTATTGATTAATTACGACTTGTAACTTTGTGTGCTATTTTGAGTTTTAGCCGTATTTGAACCCCACCCCTCACTAGTGTAAAGACCCTAGAAAGTTAGTTAAAGTAGTGTGTCACCCCACATTGGTCTCCTATGCTAAAGTCATCATTTTGGCTAGGTGCCCAGTCACAAGTCGTGTTGCACCAATTAGTGTCTTAGCGTTTTAGCTTAGTGTAAAAACTAAGTTTATGCATTTATTTCTACAATGACGAGTTACCGGACATCTATAGCACTTTTATCGCAGCTTGTTTTGCTTTGCTAGACGTAAGTACTTTCTATAAACTTTACATACTGTTACATAAATGAACTGCTAATCCAACCATGTTAAATGCTGATCCTTGGGGTAGCAAGTTAAAATATCATATGTTGTACTTTCAGTTACTACCATGCTTAGAACAGTCTTTATGTATCTCTCACATGATTAGAATATGGGTTATGGGGAAACTGATAGTTGAGTACGTGATCATGCCTCCTTCTCCGTACGTATGTACCGAGCAAGGTTGACATTTTATATGTATACCTTGTCGTAGGCTTTATCTCAAAGCGGATTTGTACGTATGTACATCTATCGCCTTATCACTTGTACGGAAGTATATTTCATTATGTGCCCCTACACATTGTACACCTATTGATGATCACGTACCTGCTACAGTTTTAAATATTACATATACATCTGTCTCTATGACATATGTATCCTTGCCATGATAGATTGTGTGATGCCATGTTTCCAGTTATTTCCTCTTATGTTCATTGCCATGTTTTATATGCTAGTTTGTTAGAATCAGTACTTGCTCCCGTCCTGACAGTATAACGTTGTAGGTATTCTTACTGAGGAGGAGTTGCTCTGTGATCCGTATTATGGAGTTACTGTCGAGGACCCGGCTCTGCTTTACGAGGATGTTCCTGCGGGGAACCTCGCCTAGTTATTTTTTTGTTTTTAGACTTTTGAGAGTAGTCATGCATTTAGACTACGTATTTTGTAACTGGACATGTATCCAGTTTTATATTTCAAACTTGTACTTTGGATATTATACTATATGAGACGACTTTTGTGTTTGGAGCATTTATGACTTTTATTCACTTATAGAACTGTTAGCACATTTAGTTTTATCCTGTTGTCTTTAGAACAGCTTACTACGTTTTAGCTCAAGCGTAGGCTGGACATGACTCGGCCCGGCCCAACAATTTGGATAACGGGTCATGACATATTTTTAGTGGTGGCCCATGCAGGTCCTGACTAAATTATTTGGTTACGTTATTGTACCAAGCATGCCTGCAATTAGGAACTTAAGGTAATTAGACAACATTAGGAATGACGCTTAGAACACCTAGAAGAATGCTAGGATTGCAACAAAGGAAATACATCACATGCTTGCTATTATAATTAGATTTTCTTGCCTATGATTGCTTACTTTAAACAAGTCCTTATAAGTCCTTTTTATTGTAATTAGATGGTGCTTACTCGTTCATCCCAGTACGTCACTCCAGAGAATGGCGTACTCCCTATCCAGTCAGCTGACCAGTTGACTGATACACCCCCACCTCCACCTACCACATTCCCCCACTCCACAGATCCACAAACCCAGATGCCTCCACCACCTTCCGCATCCCAGGCCCAGCAGGACCCAATACTTCCACCACCCCCTATCATAATACCTACCCAGGCTTCCGTCACACTCGACGGGAACCAGCTGCTCACTATGATCCAGGGGTTCCTAACAACCCATCAGGAGCAGACTGCCCTACTCCGCCAGAGCATGGAGCATTCTGAGGAACGTCCCGTGGTCCCACCATCTGTAGAGCCACGGCATAGAGCGGGGACGATCAAGGACTTCATGGGTCTGAATCCCAAGGAGTTCTCAGGGACTGAGGGCATAGTAGTAGCAGATGACTGGCTAGATTCGGTAGAGAGGAAGCTCCTTGGAGTTAGGATGCCGGGTGACCTCCAGGTCGAGGCAGCAGGATTTCTGCTGGTAGACTTGGCAGGAGTCTGGTTCCGGAATGAGCCGTTATTTACGAGAGGGAGAGCAACTTGGGATCAGTTCAAGACCCAGTTCAAGAAGAAATTCTTCTCAACCACTGCTAGAGTAGCCATGGGGCTACGATTCCAGAACATCCAGCAGGGGAACCGTTCTGTTGATGAGTATGCGGCAGAGTTTAGTCGCCTGAGACGTTTCGCTCCTAGTCTGGTTGCAGATCCAGAGGAGATGACCCGTAGGTTTTGCCATGGTCTAGTTCCAAACATTGGCATTCTTATAGTGGCGAACGGTACGACTGACTACTACCAGAGCCTAGAGTTGGCCCGGAGCATCGAGGAGCGTCTTCTGTCTAGCAAGAGGCCGGCTTCTGTACACCTCGAGGGACCGTCCAAGCGTCAGGCTTTCCAGCAGAGAGCACCGACGCCGCCCCAGAAGACTTACCGTCCCCCTACATCACATCACCCGACCCCGCCAGTTAGAGCCCCGGGACCCCGACATCAGCAGCAGCAGCCGAAGGGAGCTATATGTTCTTTCTGCGGAAGACCAGGGCATGATAACACCATCTGCAGGAAGAGGTTGAAGCGGTGTTTGGCTTGTGGGTCTGCTACCCATCAGCTTCGAGAGTGTCCAGTAGCGAAGACTAGAGGACCGCTTCCGACTCAGCAGCAGAGGTTTGGGCAGCATCTGCAGCAGCAGAAGGGACCTCAGGGGAAGGTTTATAGCCTAACCCTTGAGCCAGAGCCGAAGCAGGTTTCGGAGCCAGATTACTTAGCTGACGTCATCACAGGTCATATTTATTTGCATACTTTTCTAGCTCTATGCTTGTTTGATTCTGGTGCATCTCATAGCTTCCTATCATTAGAGTTTATACATAAACACCATCTAGTAGCTACACCTACTGCGGAGATTAGTAGAGTGATGACGGAAGGAGGACCAGTGCCTATTAGATCTATCTATAGATGTTCTATTTTTATAGCCGGAAGAGAGTTCAGGGGACGATTCTTTATGATGCCACTCCCCGGTTATGATATCATATTGGGGATGGACTGGCTTAGCTATGCCCATGCATCTATAGATTATCATGAGGGTAGTATTTTGTTCAGTCCCCCAGGCACAGCACCATTCAGTGTCAAGAGGACAGGGCCGGAGATCAGCCTAGAGCCGAACTGTTGTGCGATAGTTGGGGACGTAGCACCGCCACACCCTATCATTAGAGAGTTTATGGATGTATTCCCAGAGGATCTTCCAGGGCTTTCGCCTGACAGAGATGTGGAGTTCACTATAGATTTAGCGCCGGGTTCATCACCAGTATCCCGGGCTTGCTATAGAGTGAATCCCAAGGAGGCCGTAGAGATGAAAGAGCAGATTGATGACCTGTTGAAAAAGGGTTTCATTCGATCCAGTGCTTCTTCATGGGGAGCGCCAGTGCTCTTTGTGCCTAAGAATGATGGTACAGTCCGGTTGTGTATTGACTACCTGGCCTTGAATGCCATCACCATCAAGAACAAATATCCTCTGCCCAGGATAGATGATTTGTTCGACCAGTTGAGCGGGGCGAAGGTGTTTTCCAGGATAGACTTGAGATCCGGGTACCACCAGGTGAAGGTTAGGGCAGCAGACATCCAGAAGACGGCGTTTAACATGAAGCACGGGCAGTACAAGTTTTTGGTGATGCCATTTGGTCTCACAAATGCGCCAGCTATCTTTATGAATTTGATGAATAAGACATTTCACCAGTATCTGGATAAGTTTGTCGTAGTGTTTATCGACGACATCCTGATATACTCGAAGACGTCAGAGGAGCATGCAGAGCACTTGCGGGTAGTTTTGGGGATTCTGAGGCATGAGAGATTGTTTGCCAAATTGCTGAAGTACGAGTTCTTTTTAGACCGAGTAGAGTTTCTCGGCCATGTAGTCACTGGAGATGGAATCTCGGTGGATCCCAGGAAGATTGCTGCAGTTGAGACGTGGAAGGCTCCGACATCAGTTTCAGAGATCAGGAGCTTTCTGGGTTTAGCAGGCTATTATAGAAAGTTCGTCCAGGACTTTGCTAGGATAGCTGAACCCATGACGAAGCTGACGTGGAAGGACACAGAGTACATCTGGTCAGAGGACTGCCAGGCAACATTTGAGGAGCTGAAGAGGAGGCTGACTGTAGTACCCCGACCCGCAAGATGCCTTATGATGGATGGTTGGTTCGATGAAGCCTTGTTGGACTTGGGAATATGCGAAGGATCGCTTGGAAGTCTATGCGATCGTGGCGGGAATCGTCCTATGAATATGAGTAGTGTTGAACCCTTCAAAGATCCTTTAGCTTCACGCTTAAAAATAAGGATGAGTATGCTATGTTTCTTGTTAAGTTGTTCAATAACACCTTGCATAGAATTTGGAAAGATAATGAAAGATAATAATCACCAGAACGTAAACTGTTGTGGCTAAGTGAATTGTATGCTTGTACGATGTTGCGATGAATTGCATGACAGGTGAAGGCAAAGTCCCAAATACTTGGGCGGTGAGTATATTGAGCTTTGGCTCAATGAATAGATGGCAAAACAGATGTTAAGACCCAAGAACTGGGCAGTGAGTATGCTTGAATTGCATTCAAATGAATGAATGCCAAACAGATGCTAAGTCCCAGGAATTGGGCGGTGAGTACACTGAGTTTGGTTGGAAAGATGTATAGTATCAAAGATGTGGCCAAAGGATTGGATAATAACATTCTATTATCCTGTCGCCGATGTAGAATGTTGATTACGCCAAGACCCTGGATTGGGCAGATCATAATATGAGCATTGGCTCAAGGCAAGATGGCTAGATGGCAAGATGGTAATATGAATAAGAATGGTGGCTAAATTACTTAGTTTTCCTTATCATGCATTATATATTTTCTTCTTAGATAAGTTGCATATAGTTGCATGGTCATGGACAACTTGTCGACAAGGTGGTTTCTCGAACGGTATTCCTGGGCCATGGAACCCGGTTTGTCCTAGGGGAAATCAATGCCGAAGTAGTGGCAGTGCTGAAGTAGTAGCACGGTATACAGGACTTACAGTGGGGCTAGCTGCCTGCACTGGCAAGGACGCTGTATACCTGTAAGACGGTCCAGGATGGCGTGTCGCCAGTGACCTTCATATAGATAGGTCAGGTGCTAATGATGTCTTATGCAGGCAGAGTAAGTTATTACTCAAATACAGGGAAGGATGTCGGCTGTTGGTAAGAATCACCTGAACGATGGTATTTATATTGAATCATGATATTGTTTCTAACAATGTCTTGTGCAGGCAGAGTAAGTATTATAAATGTACAGAGATGGCTATACGACCGTGGGTAAGAATCACCAAAGGGTGATAACAGTATGCTTTAAATTATGTTGGCTGTGAGAATTGCATGCTTTACTTTTTGTCGGCTATAACATGAAATTGACCCTAAGGCAACGAGAAAGACCACTGTTAATAATGTGCTATAACATGATTACTTGTGTTGTCTTCTTAGGTGAGTTGGGCCAGCACCGCTCGCCAGTACATTGATGATGTACTGACCCACATTGTGGGCAATATTACAGGTGTTTGCTTGGGGAAATCCTGTGAATCAGTGCTTGGCATCGATGAATCGGATGGGTGTGCAGAAGCTCTTCTTTCAAGATGATGTCTTCTGCTATACGGGACATAATGTATGGAACAGTGGAACTCAGTTGTACCAGTGAGATTGTAGCCATATTGGCATGTTCATTGTAAAGAAGTCGGTATATTCATTTGTAGCCTAAAGGGCAAGTGTATACATTCAGTTGGCTATTCAAAAGTCTTGTAAACAGTTGTAAACTCTGTATTCCGCTGCAAGTCTTGTAATCCATTTTGATTATCAATAAAGAGATACATTTCTATATAAATTGTGTGACTTCAATTTATCTGCTTGATTCCGCTGCGTTGTCGATGTTTTCTGAGAATTACCAGGAACTGTAATGGTTTTGCCTTGTACAAGTACAATCTAGACTTGTACGGCATCACACCCAGTGGCTTTTTTTCGATCCTCCGGGATCGGGGTGTGACATAATGGTATCAGAGTACGGCTTTACGTCCTTGGATTCCTATTCGATTTATTTCGAATCAACGTTGCTACTAAGATGATTCTAAGCTGCTTCCGCGATGATTCAAAGATTGCTTCCGCAATTATTCAAAGTTGCTTCCGTCGTGAATCAAAGTTGCTTCCGCGAATACTCAAAGTTGCTTCCGTGATGAAATCAAAGTTGCCTCTATGATGACTCATCGTGCTTCTGCGATTATTCTGTGTTGCTTCCAAACTATTCTATGTTGTTCCCTTGACTGAAAGTCCGTTGATCATTCTGACCTTTCACTGGGTGTTCCATACAATAAGTCTAAATATGTGGGCTGTGATATGTGTGCTTTGTTGAATTTCTAAAAGATACCAAAAAGAATAACACTGATGCGATGTGTTAATAAGTTTGTGATGTATGCTGGATGTCTTATGTGTGGGATTTTTTGAGTTAATTGTTATGCAGCAATCGATCGTGGGTGATGGCTTGGTATATTGGAACAGAATGTTCATGGATTTCAATGAATGGGAATCGACAGAATCTTGAGTCGATATTTGTGGTCAGCATAACCACTGTGGGATAAATTGTCCATGTTGAATGATGGTTTGATACGAGAGAATATTGTGTCAGGATGGCTTGAGCTCTGAGTGGTATATTACATATACCCTCGTCGTGATAAGATGTCCCTTGACCCTTGATGTGTTTGTGATTTTATGACTTCTTTACCTATAAGTATTGCGTGGTATCGAATCGTAGCTGAGCTTACGATTGATACATGTCGGCTAGGAATGTCCCTTGACGATTTAGTTGGATGACCCATTACGAGATTTGATGTGTTCGGGTGAACCATCGCTAGACCTTGTCGGTTAGCATTATGTTGGGTAATAAGAGAATTGAGAATATGTAATGAATGCCTTGGTTGGGAAGAAAACAAAATTTCAGATTCAGGCGAAGACTTGGATCAGTTGGGTAAAATAAGGATTGTAGGCTTATTAATGATAGTGTGGTGTTGCTATCGAAAGTGCGAGAATAACTATGGACCGAATATTGAATGATGTTGGAATTGAGTATAAGAAATAAATTGTATGTTGGATATCGACAGGATGGTAATGTTTGACGCTTATCGGGATGTTGCAAATGATTTAGAAGATGTAAAGAGTTGCATCGACGACCGAAAAGTTGGAAAATGAGATTGAGGAATAGATGATCTTAGCACGTGGTGCAGTGTGCTTGAAAGAAATTGATATCCCGAATTAACAAGTTATGACCCTGGACTATTTTGAGGCATAGAGAATGAGTACTTGTCCCTTGATGCATGAAAGAATAGATGCTCCTTACGAGAGTCGAATAGCTGGAATACAAATAAGTATCGAGGTGCAGCGATATGTAATAGACCATGTCGGTTGATGATGTTGTTGCATGAATAATAAGTTTGGTGGAATATAGAGTTGTGGGATTATGACTTAGCTAATGAGTTATGTCATATTCAATTGGATGATCGAAGTACGAATGCTAGATGATGGGTGCTATAGAGATTGGATCGGTGCATGAATAGTAAATCTTCTTATGGAATCATAAGGAGATGATACAAAACTAATATTGATGGTTAACGTAAGTTGCTAAGAGATGACCGTGTTGGTGTTAGAAAATTTATAAATGATGCCTCGGAAGAAATATGATTATAGTTGCCTTATTTTTTTGGTTAAAAGAGTACGGACCGTATCGATGATCTAAGAATGTGGTAAACGAATATGTCGCAAAGAGACCGTAGAAAAGAGATCATAAGTGATAAAGTATTGAGATAACAATGTCGGATGATAATTCAGAATAGTTGACCCGATTGAATAGACATATGAGTACGATATGAGGATGCAAGTCGAATTGAACAAGTGATGCTATGTCTATGCAAATGGAAATTGAAAGTTGAATATTCTATTGAGGAGTTTTATATGATAGCTTCAAGATTGACCCATAGAATTGTGGGATAGAATTGTTGGATAGAATTGTCGGATAGATTTGGTCGATTGCGGGTAAGTCTAGAATGAGACTTCATGGGTATGACTCGAGTATGAGCACGGGTAGAAAGACTTGACCCTAGATTGTCGGTTGGTTGCCTAGATTGTTGGCTAGTTGCCTAGATTGTCGGTTGGTTGCCTAGATTGTTGGCTGGTTGCCTAGAGTGTCGGTATGTTGCCTAGATTGTTGGTTGCTTGCTTAAGTCTCAGATTGGTTGGCTATGTTCTTCAGTTGTCCGTGTTGGGTATAAGTTCATAAGATTGGGGTGGCGTCCCATGTCCCTAAGTTGGTCAGACCATAGAGTTGCCCTATGTTGAGAATTGGCTGCCTCTAAGATAAGAGATAAGTATGTCCCTGATAGCTACTCATCTCATATGGGTTAGCTGAATGTCTGGTTTAGCTTAGATTAGCTGACCGTAGAGACTTGATTGTATGCTAAGTTGACTAATGGAAAACCGTAGGATGTCCCTATTGGTGTTGCGTGAGTATAGTTGGAATGAATAAGATGTGTTGGAAGGTAGGCTTTAGAATGGAATAGATATTTGGAAAATTTTGATGTTATAATATTGGATGGGATGACGGATTATGTTGGTTTCGAAAATTTGGGTGCCTTGTTGGAACGTCGAAAATTGAGTTGCCTTTGTTGGAATGCTGGAAATTGTTGGAACTGGTTGGATTTGGTTGATTAATATTGAGCTACGTAAAATTGATGATAGTGCTTTGAGACAGTTGGGATAATTTTATTGACCGGATCAGAATTGAGGATAAGTGTAATGACGGAATTGGATAGTACATGTAGCCGAGATCGGCGAATGTGAATGGGAATGACCCTCGGAATTAATGTTGCTGGAATATGATAGTTGTCTATACGAGAGGATAATATGTTGGCTTGATCAATATGAAGAAATATTTGAGTACAGCGAGGAATGTTACTAGAGTGGAATGATAGTACAATTTGATGGATGGATTATGATCGAAAAGTTTCGAGTTACAAACAAAGAGTATGGATGCGAACGATGATGAGTACAAGATTTGACCGACAAGAGTCGGGCTATCGAAATGAAATGTGGCAATAGGATTTATCAACTTTGGTGGCATGGATGACAATGAACTTGAAAGGAATACTTGATACATCTAAGTCTGAATGTTTTGGAAATGTTGGATCGGTTGAGGAAAATTTCTCGAGTTGGAATTGGCAACATCTATTGTGTTATCAGTTGGTTGGAATATTGAATAAACAAGTGGGATTATACGAGATGCTCAAAAAGAATTACTGATGTTCGAAAGAGAAGCTGCACCGTAGCTCGTTCGTTTTCTCTATCACTGAACTTGGCTGAAGTGCATGTATTTTGGGGATACCTAAAATATGTGTATGATTCCAACTAAGTGGTATGCTGAATTCAAACGAAGCCACGGGAAGGATTATCATGTGCTAAGGATTTGCACGTGTGTCGGAGGAAAGATCAAAGATGGTAAACTATGTTGAATTAATTGGGATGCTGTAACGAGACAGTACATTACTCAAAATTAATCGAGAGATTGCAGAAGAATATTAAATGGTGCAAGTTGATTGTTGAGAAGTTTCATGAAAAGCTTGGTTGAAGTTTTGGGGATGAGTTTTGTTTTAAGTTTCGAGGACGAAACTTTTTCTGGGTGGTATATATTGTAGTGCCCCGACCCGCAAGATGCCTTATGATGGATGGTTGGTTCGATGAAGCCTTGTTGGACTTGGGAATATGCGAAGGATCGCTTGGAAGTCTATGCGATCGTGGCAGGAATCGTCCTATAAATGTGAGTAGTGTTGAACCCTTCAAAGATCCTTTAGCTTCACGCTTAAAAATAAGGATGAGTATGCTATGTTTCTTGTTAAGTTGTTCAATAACACCTTGCATGGAATTTGGAAAGATAATGAAAGATAATAATCACCTGAACGTAAACTGTTGTGGCTAAGTGAATTGTATGCTTGTACGATGTTGCGATGAATTGCATGACAGGTGAAGGCAAAGTCCCAAATACTTGGGCGGTGAGTATATTGAGCTTTGGCTCAATGAATAGATGGCAAAACAGATGTTAAGACCCAAGAACTGGGCAGTGAGTATGCTTGAATTGTATTCAAATGAATGAATGCCAAACAGATGCTAAGTCCCAGGAATTGGGCGGTGAGTATACTGAGTTTGGTTGGAAAGATGTATAGTATCAAAGATGTGGCCAAAGGATTGGGTAATAACATTCTATTATCCTGTCGCCGATGTAGAACGTTGATTACGCCAAGACCCTGGATTGGACAGATCATAATATGAGCATTGGCTCAAGGCAAGATGGCTAGATGGCAAGATGGTAATATAAATAAGAATGGTGGCTAAATTACTTAGTTTTTCTTATCATGCATTATATGTTTTCTTCTTAGATAAGTTGCATATAGTTGCATGGTCATGGACAACTTGTCGACAAGGTGGTTTCTCGAACGGTATTCCTGGGCCATGGAACCCGGTTCGTCCTAGGGGAAACCAATGCCGAAGTAGTGGCAGTGCTGAAGTAGTAGCACGGTATACAGGACTTACAGTGGAGCTAGCTACCTGCACTGGCAAGGACGCTGTATACCTGTAAGACGGTCCAGGATGGCGTATCGCCAGTGACCTTCATATAGATAGGTCAGGTGCTAATGATGTCTTATGCAGGCAGAGTAAGTTATTACTCAAATACAGGGAAGGATGTCGGTTGTTGGTAAGAATCACCTGAACGGTGGTATTTATATTGAATCATGATGTTGTTTCTAACAATGTCTTGTGCAGGCAGAGTAAGTATTATAAATGTACAAGGATGGCTATACGACCGTGGATAAGAATCACCAAAGGGTGATAACAGTATGCTTTAAATTATGTTGGCTGTGAGAATTGCATGCTTTACTTCTTGTCGGCTATAACATGAAATTGACCCTAAGGCAACGAGAAAGACCACTGTTAATAATGTGCTATAACATGATTACTTATTGTTGTCTTCTTAGGTGAGTTGGGCCAGCACCGCTCGCCAGTACATTGATGATGTACTGACCCACGTTGTGGATAATATTACAAGTGTTTGCTTGGGGAAATCCTGTGAATCAGTGCTTGGCATCGATGAATCGGATGGGTGTACAGAAGCTCTTCTTTCAAGATGATATCTTCTGCTATATGGGACATAATGTATGGAACAGTGGAACTCAGTTGTACCAGTGAGATTGTAACCATATTGGCATGTTCATTGTAAAAAAGTCGGTATATTCATTTGTAGCCTAAAGGGCAAGCGTATACATTCAGTTGGCTATTCAAAAGTCTTGTAAACAGTTGTAAACTCTGTATTCCGCTGCAAGTCTTGTAATCCATTTTGATTATCAATAAAGAGATACATTTCTATATAAATTATGTGACTTCAATTTATCTGCTTGGTTCTGCTGCGTTGTCGATATTTTCTAAGAATTACCAGGAACTGTAATGGTTTTGCCTTGTACAAGTGCAATCTAGACTTGTACGGCATCACGCCCAGTGGCTTATTTTCGATCCTCCGGGATCGGGGTGTGACACTGACGACCGCTCCAGTTCTGACATTACCTTCAGGTTCTGGAGGTTTCACCATTTACAGCGATGCTTCTGGGAAGGGGCTAGGATGTGTCCTACAGCAGCATGGGAAAGTGATTGCTTATGCATCTAGAAAATTGTGGACTCATGAGAGGAATTATCCTACCCATGACCTAGAGTTAGCTTCGGTGATCTTTGTACTCAAGTTATGGAAACATTACTTATACGGACAGCGTGTGGAAATCTTTACTGACCACAAAAGCTTGAAGTATGTGTTCACGCAGAAATAGCTGAACATGAGGCAAAGAGGATGGTTGGAGTTGATGAAAGACTTTGACATCGATTTACAGTATCACCCCGGGAAGGCAAATGTGGTGGCAGATGCGCTGAGCAGGCATCCGATGGCATGGTATCTGATAATAGATCGGCATTTGTGGGAGGATCTAGAGAAGCTCGGTATCGAGCTAGTTCGGCCAGGATCAGTGATACAGATGATGGCGCTTGACATTCAGTCAGGTTTGGTGGAGCAGATCAGGGAGGCACAGTCTACAGATGAGAGCCTTCGCAGACTTCGAGCCCAGGTGTTAGCAGGATTGCTGGATGACTTCACTATAGCAGAGTGTGTGTGCCGAAGGGAGAGCTGGTAGAGGCAGTCTTACATGAGGCACACCGATCGAGATATTTTATTCACCCTGGTGCTAACAAGATGTACCGTGACTTATGGAAACATTTTTGGTGGCACGGGATGAAGAGGGATGTATCACGTTTCATCTCGAGATACCTAGTTTGCCAGCAGGTCAAGGCGGTGCGCCAGAGGTCAGCTGGTTTATTGCAGCCGTTACCCATTCCCGAGTAGAAGTGGGAACATATTACGATAGACTTCGTCTCAGGGCTTCCTCGTTTCCAAGGAGGAAAGGATGCCATTTGGGTCATCGTGGAC
This sequence comes from Iris pallida, assembly GCA_029216955.1. Classification (NCBI taxonomy): domain Eukaryota; kingdom Viridiplantae; phylum Streptophyta; class Magnoliopsida; order Asparagales; family Iridaceae; genus Iris; species Iris pallida. The sequence goes on from JANAVB010013596.1 coordinate 1,174,253, forward strand.
AGGCTAACGAAGTGTGCGCACTTCATACCCATCAAGGTGGGGCTTTCCACCGAGAAGTTGGCGGAGCTATACATACAATAGATAGTTCGCCTACACGGAGTGCCGGTAAGCATCGTGTCAGACAAAGACAGCAGATTCACATCCCACTACTGGAGGAGCTTGCAGGAGGATTTGGGCAGTAGGCTCAAGTTCAGTACGACGTACCACCCGCAGACAGATGGGCAGTCCGAGAGGACGATACAGACACTGGAGGATATGCTGAGGATCTGCGTGCTGGACTTCGAAGGATCATGGGAGAGCCATTTGCACTTGGTAGAGTTTTCATACAACAACAGCTACCAAGCCAGTATCGGTATGTCTCTTTTCGAGGCGCTTTATGGAAGACGATGTCGCACACAACTCTTTTGGGATGATGTCGGAGACAGAGTTATGCTTGGGCTAGAGATGATCACGGATGCAGCAGAGAAAGTCGGGATGATCAGAGACAGGCTCAGAGTAGCTCAGGATAGGCAAAAACACTGGGCTGATGCTAGTCGCAGGCCGATGGAGTTCGCAGACGGTGATATGGTGCTAGTGAAGATATCACCTACTAGAGGGACGATCAGGTTCGGACGAGGAGGGAAGCTGAGCCCCAGATACATCGGGCCATTCGAGGTACTTGGCAGGATTGGAGAGGTAGCTTACAGGGTTGTACTTCCACCTAACCTAGCAGGAGTTCACGATGTCTTTCACGTATCACAGCTGAGGAGATATATTCCGGACCCCAGTCATATGCTAGATCATACAGAGTTGGAGGTCGGACCGAGCCTTACAGTTTCTGAGCAGTCAGTGGAGATATTAGACAGGAGAGAGAAGAGGTTGAGGAACAAGGTTATACCCTTAGTACGAGTAGCTTGGAGCCGTCACTCTCTAGGTGAATCTACTTGGGAGAGGGAGTCAGACATGAGGGAGAGATACCCTTACTTGTTCGATCCAACCGCTGTGAGAGAACCACCTGTTTCTGCTTAATACCTTAGAGGTTAGTTTCGATCATAGCCTTAGTCATTTGTTGCATTGCTTGCTATGTTAGAATATTGTAGGGTCTTCAATCCTTGTGAATTTCGAGGACAAAATTTTTCAAGGAGGGAAGACTTGTAAGCCCCTGTTTTTCAAAATTATTTGATTAGTGTTAATTAGCTTTTTATGTCATTTTTAGCCTTAAAATATTTACTATGATTTTTAGGAATTTTTCTAAAATTTTTAAATGAGTTTTAAATGAGTTTTAAAATGCTAAAATGTCATTTTGTAATTTATTAAAATGTTTTTAATGCATTTTGTAATTTATTAAATTGTTTAGATATCAGTTTGCAATTTCTTATTTGTTCATGAAAATTTTATTTGCATATAATAGCTGCGGGAGGGGATTTGTAAATTTTATTTGCAATGTTTACCTGTTAGGGCTTTTGTGTAAATCCTAAAACTCTAGGGGCCCTATTGCTAAACCGACGTTACCCCCCACCCCCCCTCCCCCACGACCTCGGCCACCTGGCCCCGACGACCAGCCGCCATTTTCGGCCAGCGCACAGCCCCGACCGCCTCAAACCCGCCTATTTAAACCCCCTCCCTCTTCCCAGACCTGACCCTAACCCTAAAATCCCACCACGACCGTCCACGACCACCGTCTCCTCCACTTTTCCCCCGCCGTAACCCTAACTCCGACGTACCCTACCACCGCCTCACCGACCACCGTCGTCAGTCGCCACCACCACCATCCGATGCGCCGCGACGAGCTACGCCCAGCGCCACCCGAGCGCCACCGCCCCGACCGCTCCTCCGCCGGCCAGCACTCTCGAACCCCCCCCGACTAGTCGGACACGTGAGTAGCAGTGTCTTTTCGTGTCGTGCGTGTCTCGTGTTGGGCCTATGTTGTTCACCGTGTCCTGACGAACACGAAGGTAGGACTGAACACGAGTCTCATGGCTCGTACGTGTCGTGCTTAGCACAGACACGTAGAATCCTGTGTCCCTAACTGTCCGGACACAGGATCGACTTTATTATTTTTTTTATGTATTAATTAATTCAAACCTAAATAACACTAATCTAATCCTAAACCTAACACAACCCTCGGGCTGACCCCCTGGCCAGCCCGACCTAGCCTAAACCCCCGCGCTCTCTGGCTCGGGTTCGAGCCCCCCTTATTGCACTTGTTTCATTTCTTTTTCTTTTCCTTTTTCTTTTTCTGTTTTCTATTATTTATATATATATTTATATATATGTGTATATATATATATATATATTAGTGTATATATATATGTATATACTGTATATTGGCAGTATTTTATATATGTATATATATTTTTATAGTTAGTAAATTTTTATATATATATATTTCCATGTGTATATATATTATTATATATATATTAATATATATATGTATACAATATTTGTATATGTATATATACTTTATAATTAAGTATATTCTTATATATATATATATATATATATATATATATATATATATATATATATATATATATATATATATATATATATATATATGTACTTTTAACATATGTATGTATATATTCATTTTGTATAATTTTACCTTATTAAAATATTAATATTTATTTTGCACTTTTACCAATTTGTATTTTAGTGTATTTAAATTACTGCAACCATTTGGTGTCCAAGCCTAGCATGGGTTTTTGGGCCCAAATGTGTTTTCACACATTCAAGACCTGTACAAGTCATATTGGACTTGATTCATGGCCTTGGGTCCTGTATTTGAACTTTGGTTCAAATTATGTACATGGACAAAATACGCAGATAATTAATTATTTAATTTTAATTGTGTGCAATGCTGTTTTTGGATTTCTATAAATACTTAAAGTACTGTTAAAATTCTGGAAAAATAGTATTTAGATACTATGTTAATTTAGCTAATTTAGTATAATTTTTATAGTATTTAATTTACAGTTTTGCCACTAGTTTGGCCTATGAAACCAAAACTCATTTTCTGTATACTTAGAAAAACTGATTTTTATAAAATACTTGTACTGGTTAATAAATTTCAGGAAAATTATAATAAATTTCTATAATTAACAAGGATCATTTTGGTACTTTGTTTTATGTAAAATTAAGCCTTTTATCTATCTCAAAAATTGTTAGAACACAATGATAATTTGATTTATTTATTGATTAATTACGACTTGTAACTTTTTGTGCTATTTTGAGTTTTAGCCGTATTTGAACCCCACCCCTCACTAGTGTAAAGACCCTAGAAAGTTAGTTAAAGTAGTGTGTCATCCCACATTGGTCTCCTATGCTAAAGTCATCATTTTGGCTAGGTGCCCAGTCACAAGTCGTGTTGCACCAATTAGTGTCTTAGCGTTTTAGCTTAGTGTAAAAACTAAGTTTATGCATTTATTTCTACAGTGACGAGTTACCGGACATCTATAGCACTTTTATCGCAGCTTGTTTTGCTTTGCTAGACGCAAGTACTTTCTATAAACTTTACATACTGTTACATAAATGAACTGCTAATCCAACCATGTTAAATGCTGATCCTTGGGGTAGCAAGTTAAAATATCACATGTTGTACTTTCAGTTACTACCATGCTTAGAACAGTCTTTATGTATCTCTCACATGATTAGAATATGGGTTATGGGGAAACTGATAGTTGAGTACGTGATCATGCCTCCTTCTCCGTACGTATGTACCGAGCAAGGTTGACATTTTATATGTATACCTTGTCGTAGGCTTTATCTCAAAGCGGATTTGTACGTATGTTCATCTATCGCCTTATCACTTGTACGGAAGTACATTTCATTATGTGCCCCTGCACATTGTACATCTATTGATGATCACGTACCTGCTACAGTTTTAAACATTATATATACATCTGTCTCTATGACATATGTTTCCTTGCCATGATAGATTGTGTGATGCCATGTTTCCAGTTATTTCCTCTTATGTTCATTACCATGTTTCATATGCTAGTTTGTTAGAATTAGTACTTGCTCCCGTCCTGACAGGATAACGTTGTAGGTATTCTTACTGAGGAGGAGTTGCTCTGTGATCCGTATTATGGAGTTACTGCCGAGGACCCGGCTCTGCTTTACGAGGATGTTCCTGCGGGGAACCTCGCCTAGTTGTCTTTTTGTTTTTAGACTTTTGAGAGTAGTCATGCATTTAGACTACGTATTTTGTAACTGGACATGTATTCAGTTTTACATTTCAGACTTGTACTTTGGACATTATACTATATGAGACGACTTTTGTGTTTGGAGCATTTATGACTTTTATTCACTTATAGAACTGTTAGCACATTTAGTTTTACCCTGTTGTCTTTAGAACAGCTTACTACGTTTTAGCTCAAGTGTAGGCTGGACATGACTCGGCCCGGCCCAACAATTTGGGTAACGGGTCGTGATATTTCTACATCATATGTACTGTTTAATAGGTAACTAAACGTGTCATTCAAAAGACTAACCATTTGGAAAATTGGACAGAACCTCTAGGACTGATCAATAGAGAGAGGGAAAAACTGATACTTAGGTGGACTAAACTCCTAACATGCTTGTTGTCCTAACTGAATCAAGGGAATTCGTATTAAGGATGGTACAAACAGATGCAGGGGCTAAAATAACTCGGATGCAGGTATAAGCCTATTTTGTCTATGAGCAAGGTACCCACCACCATTGTCTTTATGAATCATAACTTACTTTCCTGCTTGTCTCCTAGTACAAAAGACAGGTGCTCACGCCTATACACACAATTGTAGGTACAGACCTCTATGGCCTCTTGCTATCATCCATTGGATTCCAATGAACTGAACTAAACACATCTATATGTATCCATGTGTCAAACAGTACACCTTAAATCCCTCTTAGGCAATGCTTCAAACATTAAGAATACAAATGGACAAGTTGTGTAATGAGAAATACCTGGTGTTGAAATCTTAGAGTTTACTGGTATTGTAGGCTTCCTCTTGATGCACGGCTCTTTGAGAAAAGATTGAGATTTATTAGGGTTGCAAGGGTTTTCAGAGATCGGCAAAGCATCCTATATATACTTGGGGATCCCGATCACCAGGGGATAGAGGGGAATCCTAATTTAAATCTGATTAGTTGAGATCAATCTCTCGGCTAGCTGAGATTTGAAATTGGTTCAAACAGAATTTTGAATTTGTTCACAGCTTCTTGGATCGAAATTAAACGGGGACTTGAGAGTTAAAACTCCCTTTTGCACTCAAGTCCCTACTCTTAAACATATTAACCCTTTGGTTCCCTCCTTTGGTATTTAAAGTGAAACAAAATAGTATAAAGCATAATAATTTTATATGTGAGACAAATAATAAATAAATAAAAAATATATAGAAGAAAATTTGGTCAAGGGGTTGACACTACATCTCTCCTGCCGCCGTCAATCCCACTTATTCGAGGTGGTTGCGTGATCGTATCACTGAGCGTTTGCGTGAGCTGCGTGGTTCTCATTAGCTATTAGTACTTATTTGTATTGGACTATTTGTATTGGGTTGTTTTTGTATTAGACTATTTGTATTGGACTACATATATGAATTAGTACTGTGTCAATCTCTGGATTATATTGGACTATGACATGGTGATCAGGACATAGTCCCTGCAGCCATTCGACTGATGAGGCAGAAACTATGGTACGACATGGTGATCAGGACATAGTCCCTGCAGCCACTCGACAACCAACCGGAGAGGATACTCTGAGAGATCCATCTGAGTAGGACGTATACTCTGAGAGATCACCTTTACAAGAATGATATCAGTAGTGGGATTGAGTGTTGGAGGAGATATTATCAGAGTATACGTCCTACTCAGATGGGTCTCTCACCGTTACTATTTTTTTCTGACAGCATGGTGGATGTGCTCCGTCAACAGATTCTTGCTCTGAGCCAAAACATTACCCCGGAGCTCAAGTGGACATCCTTCGTGTAGAGCTCGAGCGAGAGGTTCCTGACAGCATGGTGGTCTTCTTTGTCAAAGGATTGGGACGAGCAAGAATCCTTTAACAAAGGAGACCACCATGTTGTTAGGAACCTCTCGCTCGAGCTCTACACGAAGGATGTCCACTTGAGCTTCGGAGCAAAGTTTTGGCTCAGAGCAAGAATCTGTTGACGGAGCACATCCACCATACTGTCAGAAAAAAATAGTAACGGTGAGAGATCCATATGAGTAGGACGTATACTCTGATAATATCTCCTCCAACACTCAATCCCACTACTGATATCATTCTTGTAAAGGTGATCTCTCAGAGTATACATCCTACTCATATGGATCTCTCAGAGTATCCTCTTCGGTTGGTTGTCGAGTGCTACTTAGTTAAAGTTCAAGTGCTACTTAGTTGTGTCTCTCCCTATCTATCTCGCTATCAACGCTATTGTGTTGTTCCCCCTCACATCTGATAGTTCTCTAATTTATTTGTCAATTACTGTATTTCAGTTCTAGTTAGTTTTATGTGATTCTCTGATAGTTCTCTTATTTATTATGTATTTTGGCTCCAGCTCCAGCTCTATTTGCATAAATCTAAGGTACGATATGGTGATCAGGACATAGTCCATGTAGCCATTCGACTGGCGAGACAGAAACTATGTAGCCGTAGATAAAGTTGACTGTCCTTCGACCCTCATCCCTCGGCAATGATGATACGACAACCTATCACTATATCTTATATAGTAGTAGATGATGTTTTAGTATTACATTATGTGAGTTCATCTTGATTCTGTTACATTCTTCAGATACTAGATTCGATAAGAACGTATACTACACCATATGTACAGAACATAGATGATTCACACTTGTAACCACCACTTTTCTGAAACGAGGGTAATTTTAAACTTTTGTAATTTTTATCATTTAATAATAATATTTAAATCATCTTATGATTTTTGGGGTTTTTTTTTAATTATATTATATTATTTAGATGGGTGAATTATGATTTTGGTTGTTGCTAGTTTAACCCAAGAGACTGTTTGACTTAGAGACTAACCATGACCAAGACGACTCGACCATGTGACTAGATTGGCTAATTACATATTTTTAGGCTAAGGGTATTTTAGTAATTGTGCATTACTTGAATTGTATTAATTTATTGATTAAATTGCTTGTTGTGCGGTTTGATTGGTAGCTGAATTGGTGTTTTGGTAGTATAAGTGGTTTGACCTTAGCCAACCATGACCTAGAACCTTAATGCTATATTAGAAATTAGATTTATTATCATTAGAATTAATTTAGATTTTATTAGTAAATTTTAGAGTGATTAATTGATTTTTAGCCATTTTGGCCGTTTTATGATTTTCTAGATATGTTGACTTGTGTTGTGCTAGCAACTGGTTTAACCTTAGTGGACATTGTATAGGGGCCTAACCATGCCTTAGAATTGTTATTTTTATTTTTAGAATTTATTTTAGGCATTAGATTATTTTTAAGGCTTTAATTGATTTATTTTAGCTTTTTTGCATGCAAGCCTTTAAGCCTTTTTGACTTGGGCCCATTTCTACTTGAGAATGAGTTGGCCCAAGTGTAACCCTAACCCTAGAGACCCCCTTGGCCGCCCAACAGCAGTAACCTCTCCCCATTTTCTTCATTTGTGGAATTGTAGCCTCCACAAGTGAACCCTAATAGTTTCTCCTCTCCAAAACTCATATTTTCTTCATACGGAGTCCGTTTCTTCCCAAACGAACTCTGTTGCACTCGTCGAGGAGAGGAGGATCTGCTGGAGCATTTCTAGAGAGGAGACGGAGGCTTTTACCTGAGGGAAATCGGCCGACACGACAACCGAGGGGCTCCATTCATTGAGTTTTTGACACTCAATAGGTAAACCCTAATCTACCATTGTAAATCTGGAATTTCTTTTATTTTTGCATCCATATAGGTTCCCTAGACTTGCCCACAAAATTTGGTTGGATTTCGAAATCGTTTGATGGCGGTATCGGACACGTGTCGGTCCCTTACGACACGTGTTCGACGAAATGCCGCTTAGGATAGAAAGTTGCTGTTTTTCGATTCTGTCTTCATGGATGTTTAGATAATATTATTTTGATAAACTTTTGTAAAGACGGATTTGGTTTTGACAACGTATTAGCGGTGTTTCGGACAACTGACGCACATGCACGGATCCCGTGCACGAGGCCGTGCGTGCCCTGCTATCCGTGCGTTGTTTCTCGATGCACAGACCGTATTTTTGCGTGAAATTTCTTGAGCACGTGGGGACAACCTACGCCCCTATGCTCGTAAAATTTCACGGCTTTTCGTTGAGCGAGCGCAGAGAAATCGTGCGTGCACCGCTCAGCCGTACTGTGCTTTCACCCTGATATTTGTCGCTGAAACGGACTTCGTGCGCGCACACGACGCAGCGAAGACCCGTTCCAGGACCTGGGACACGTCGACCTATACCTAGAATACACGAGGAACGAACCCCGAGTTGCGGCGTGGCCCGACGAGCGAGCCAGGAGGGCGGAACCGCGCGCACGAGGGCGCGCGGGCGCGCGCACGCAGCAGCAGGCCGCGCGGGCGCGCGCGCGGGTGCGGGGCTGCGTGCGCCGCGTCGGCACAGCATGTCGCTGTGTCACCGTGTCCTAGACCTACCCCAAGACCCCCCCCCCCCAGCTACGTGCACAAGCACGAGGCTTTTCGTTGGGTGTGCGGCGCTCAATCGAGCGAGAACGTACGCGTTCTCACGCGATATCGGGAATTTTGATACGCGTCCTGTGGACACGACACGGACACAATTTTGAACCCGAGAGTATACGAGCACATCACGTGGGTCGAGACCAACGTGTATGCCGAGTTTCGCGGGTTTGTTTGGTGTATATTGCATTTTGGGTCGTTGTGTGAATTGGGTTTGTTTCCTTAATTTTAATTTTGAGTTTAAATGCGATATTTTGATTTTCAGCTATTTAGCTTATAAAATCTGAGTTTTTAGGACATATATGAGGTTTCGGATTTGTGGGAACCAACTTTTGGTTTTGTTTCATAATTTTCCATCATTTATGAGTATATATGCTTTCTATATAGCTATGTATACATATATTTAATTTTATATATATATATATATATATATATATATATATATATATATATATATATATATATATATATATATATATATATATATATATATATACAATGCTCAAATGAAAGATTGGCAATGGTTTGGAATAATTTAAAGAGTCAAAAATCTAGAATTAAATCCCCCTCGACCCATTCTCAACATGTATGCATTAGCATTAAATTATTCCAAACCATTGCCAATCTTTCATTTGAGCATTGTATATATATATATATATATATATATATATATATATATATATATATATATATATATATATATATATATATATATATATATATATATATATATATATATATTAATTTGTATATATGTATATGATAGTATATTAATTTGGGAAATACCATGGTTTGTGTTTGCTGTTTTTAATCTCAGAATTTACTCTATTCAGTAATCTCCACGACACACACACACACACCATCATTGGTTAGAAAAATATATATATATATATATATATATATATATATATATATATATATATATATATATATATATATATATATATATATATATATATATATATATATATATATATATTCTTAATTTGTATATATGTATATGATAGTATATTAATTTGGGAAATACCATGGTTTGTGTTTGCTGTTTTTAATCTCAGAATTTACTCTATTCAGTAATCTCCAGGACACACACACACACACCATCATTGGTTAGATTTAAGGTTTTGTTTGTATTGTATATACACATGTGTGTATATACCTATATGTATATAGATAGTTATGCTTGAGAACTCTCTTAGAATAGATTGTAGTTGTGTGTATAACTATAGGAGTCCTAGGACAGATTTGGTTTGTCATTTTGAGCCTAGTTTAGTCGAATTGGCCGACAAGTTGACCAAATTGATAAAAGTCAACTTTGGGTCAAACTTGATCCAATTCAACTCAAACGAACTCCAAATGACCTAAAATTTTGTGCATGACCTAAAAATTAGTAGACGGACTAGTTGACCCAGGTTTGACAAGGGTTGACCAGCGTTGACCAGGTTTGACCAGAGTTGACCGAGGGTTGACTTTGACCAAGATGGACCTAGAAGCATGTAGTCTTGCATTGTAGCTATTTCTTTTAATATTTTAGACTTGGTTGTGACATGTGTATACTTTAAATAGGTTTATATTGCCCCAGTTTAGCTACACTTCATCATCAACAGTTCAGTTTGTCAGGCGAGTACATTCTCTGGTCTTTTCATACTTCTTTGGATTTGTTCTCTTGTTATAGACTAGTATACTTGATGCTGACACGATGTTCACACGGATTAGTACCGTATGGATCTTTTTATGCGATGATATCCCCTCGGATACATCGAGTATATCATGTTCATGTACTTTATCATGGCCATCATGTACTCCATGTATTCATATTTATCCATGTGCACTCGTGTGTTATTCATGTACACTCATGACCATATGAGCCCCATGTATAAAGTAGTTGTTATCTATGTGCAACAACATAACATGTATTGATCCTTGTGTATTGATTGGGGGCAGGAAGAGTGTAGTTGGTTATGTGATAATTATCTCCAGTAGGTATCCATGTGCACTCCATAGCTGTATCCATGTGCAACCCAAACAGTTTACATAACCAATTCATGCTCTAAATCACATAGAAGGTTACATTCTCTATTTATCATATTATATCTCATCTTATAGTCTCTCTCTTGTTGATTCTCTTTACAGCGATTCATGTATAGTTTTCTATAGCTTGCTTTATATGTCCAATCCTGATATGAACTATTGTGAGAGATATCTGCTCGTTCCGTCCTGACTGGACATGTTAAAAATTTTACAGGTGATGATGAGGAGTTATGCCCTACTTATTATGGCATTGGCTTAGATGACAGTGGTGATGTGGACCCTCAGGAGGATCCAACAGTCGCTGAGGACTTGTCCCTAGTGTAGCTGTGACTTAGTACTTTATTTGTCTTTCTATTTGAGACATTATGAGTTGTACTTGAGATTTATTCTGGTGGTTTACACCTAGGCTTTTATTCATATCTGTGACTCTCTTGAGACTTTTTATTCTATTCCAGCTTAGAGTTGTGATTGAGTTACTTATTATTTACTCTCTATTTGGAGCTTATTCTAGACTGCGTTAGATATTGTGACTCAGGACATCGTTCTACTGCCGACACTGCAGCGTAGGTTGGGCGTATTCACTTCTCGTACCCTTTCACTGGGTGCAGGTCGTGACAACACTAATGTATGCTAGAATGAATTTTGGGTTGTGTTCTGAGCCATCCGTTCTCACACTTAAAACACATATGAATTAGAACTGTGTGTCAATCTTTGTTTTTGTATTTTTGTAAACCTAGGGATTAGATTCTGTATTTTGTATTTTGACTTTGTACGTATTTGGGGATATTCAGTTTTTCGTTGTGGATACTGAGTTTGTACGTATTTGCGGATATTGATTTGGTTTGTTGAGGATATTATATATTGACATTGTTCGTTGCGAATAGTATTTTTTTCTTTATATTTTTTGTACATTCTGGAATGTATTGTGCGTGCTGGTGTTGAGTGTTCCACCGAGGGGGTTGGCGAACCCAGGAATTGGATTCTGTATTTTATATTTCGTATTCTATATTTTGGCTCAGGCTCCAGCTCCAGCACCATTTGCATTCTGGAACCTATTTTTTATATTTTTTTTAACTTACGACGTTTTTAGCGACGTTAACATTAGTCGCTAAATATTAGCGACGTTAAAAATGTCGCTAAATGCGTCGCTAAATGCTTACGTGGCAACACGTGGCACCATAATCTGATGTCAGCTCGTCGTCGCCAAAACGTCGCAACAATGTCGCCAAACGACGACAATACAATAACATCGTCGTTTACGTCGCTAATTAGCGTCAACCAATAAACGTCGCAAATAACGTCGCTAATTAGCGACGTTAATAACGTCGCCCTAGCGACGTTTTGCGACGTTTTCTCGTTTAGCGACACATTTTTTTTCCGTCGTTCCCGAAACGTCGCCCTAAACGTCGCTAAATTGATTTAGCAACGTTTTCACCGAGGTTAGCGACGTTTTTAACCATCGCTAATCTGACAAATTTTTGTAGTGAAATTACGGAGAATGATCATTATCCGTGTTAATATCACGGAGAAGTGCGATTCTTCGTGTTAATATCACGGAGAATGACCATTCTCCATGTTAAAATGCAGGAGAATGACCATTCTTCATGTTAAAATGACGGAGAATGGTTTTAACACGGAGAATGGCCATTCTCCGTGGTTTTAACACGGAGAATGGTCATTCTCCGTATTAGAAATCACGGATAATGACCATTCTTCGTTCTTAAAATCATGGAGAATGACCATTTTTTGTGTTAAAATCACGGAGAATGGTTATTCTCCGTGTTAATATCATGGGGAATGGTCATTCTCCTTGTTAAAATGCAAGAGAATAACCATTCTCCATGACACGGAGAATGGTCATTCTCCGTGTTGAAACCACGGAGAATTGTCATTCTCCGTGTTAAAATGACGGAGGATGGTCATTCTTCGTGATTTTAACGGAGAATGGCCATTCCCCGTGTTAAAATCACAAAATCACGGAGAATCAATTCTCCGTGTTAAAATCACGGAGAATGATGGAAAACAGTTGACAGAAACCTTTTTTTTTTTGTAGAAATTTTTTTTATCAGGAATAAAGAGTTTCGTTCTTCTTTCAAAACGATGTTTACTCTTATAGAAAAGAAGAAGACGATCTTCTCTCCACAATTGATCTAATCGCCGAAAAACTTCAAATCTCTCCAGGAAGGTGATGATGATGATGATGAGCGATGATCGAAGTTCGACTGAAGAAAAACACAGTGAACTGCGAACGATCTTTGCGATCTCTGCTGAAGATGAGAGCAATGGAATTCAGATATCTCGTGAAGAAGAAGAAGAAGAAGACGAAGACGAAGAAGAGAATCGCAATCCAAATCTGAGTTTGTGCGAAGGGGTAGTTATGGCATTATCAAAATGATAATTTTGTAAATACAGAGCATCTAAAGGGAATCTTGAAATATTTAATGTGAAAATATATAATTCTCGACATTTTATAAAATCCATCCTGCAGGTGATTTTTTTATAAAAATCAACCCCAAAATTGGGTTTCTCAGCAATTTTCAATTAAAATTAATTATTAAATTTAACATGGATAGTTAGATAATTAAGAGAGAGATTGTTTGTTCTTGCCAAATATTATGCGTGCAAATCACATGCATACACACTAGTGAAATTTATATTGTTTTGTTTAAACTCTCCTTAATTAAACACATAAACTACTAATTAATAGGATGAAAGCATAGATTGTATAACACTTTTATGTTAGTTAAATTAAATGAGACGGCTCCTTTTATTAAAAAAAAAAAAAATACATGAGACTTTGAAACGCCAATTAACCACTGCCCTCATTTTGACTGATCTTCGATGTACTAGTCTCGTCCCTGAGGTGTCCTCTTTACTTTTCTAACTCTTGAGCTGCTCCTACAGCGATGGACCAAAACCAACTTGTGCATATATAGCTTCGTCCTAGCTGAAGTATGACCTGCACAAAACATTCTTGTACAATACTAGTAAAAGTACGTACTACGTATATGTATAATAAGAATAGTATCTTCTAACTCATATGGTTAAGGTGGGAGGTATTCTTCTTGTTTGATTTAGTTCGATGTCCCATGTTGAATACATATAACAAATTAAATTTGTTTACAACAATTTTTTACATAATTTTTTTTATATAAATAAAATGGATCATGATATAATTACGGCTTGGACGGCTCACTTTTGAGCCGTTTTGAAGCCTCATTATATATAGTAGAAGATTGGTTCCTTACATATCAATTTGAGTTTTTTGTAATACTTAGTTAAGGGACATGATATATTGTACTTTTAAATTTCACTTCATAAACGGCCAGGATGATTATTAGTCCAACACGACTAATTATGGGGTAGGCCAAACTAACTTGACTTGAGCCAGAAATAATGGATATCGTTTTTGTTAATGTTACTAATTAAGGACGTAATCTTTTTTTCTTCTTTTTTTTTGACAGAATTATTAAGGACGTAATCCATCCTTAAGAGAGGTGAGGGAATAGAAGAATTTCAGAATAAGGACTGTTGTTGTATTTTGTTTTTTTCCCCTCTTTCCATGCATGTATTGTACAAATTCAAGATTTTTTTAATATATATATATATATATATATATATATATATATATATATATATATAAAAGCAATAAAAGTCCACGAATAATTGAAGTTTCAAGGAAATATTTCGAAAACTTTAAGGAAGTCAGATAGATCAAGCTAAAAAAAAGAAGATAGATCAAGCTTCTTCTTTTTTCCTTCTCTTTTTCCTTATGTATATTATTAAGGAAAATAGAAAAATTAACAATAAAGTAGAAATGTAGAATTGGATTTAGTAATGACGTCTGATAAATAAAACATGGTTATGGGCTTTAACACTGAAGATATGTAAAAACTTCCAAATCCAATGTTGTCCAAGGCTTCTTCCTTAGGTGGGCTCAATTCCGTGATTTTTCATCATTATCCCATTGACATTGCACAAACTTAATTTGTTCCTCATTAACAAGGAATTGAGACCTGATGGCCACATTTTCTCTATTATTTGCACACCTTTCAGTGCTTTGGATTAGCCAAAGTTGCATTTATTCTTTTTTTTGGAATTATGTGTCTGGAAAAATAACAATAAAGGAAGATGGTGTTATTGTCATATTACAAAGATCGTAAAAACGTATGTAAAAATCGAAAATATGTGCTGATTGCAGCTCTTTAGACTTATGCAGACAGACTACAAACATATTTTGTTACTTTGAATACAAATAAATATTACAGTTTTTGAAATAAAAAACTAGCAATAACAAGTTGCTAGAAATAAAAAGGACAATGCCCTTTAACAAAGTTGAATAGAAGAATTTTTTTTTTTTTTTTTGTGGCAGATAGATAAATGTCCTGTTGATGCAACAGTTTAGGCCTGCTTGTCATGTATCTAGGGATCCAAATGCATGCAGGCTTTCACATTTTGCACCTGATTCTATTGTACTATATAATGTCAAATGTAGGCTTCATCGCAGAAGTTTCTTTCCAAAAATATTTTTACTATATTTATTTGTTAAAAAAATAATTAAAATTAATATGGAATATCTAGGTAAATACAAAAGTTGTCCTTTAATATTCCGAATTACAACTCTTAAATACAATAAGTATCTAAAATTGAGATATTAAAAAATGGACTTTGTTTAGCATCATTCGTTCATTGGAAGCTGAACAAAATTTGACTACAAGTATCATTTAATCTTTCTAATAATAAATATGTTCAAAGCACGTGCATATATGCTAGTATATATAATCCTACTCATAATTCTTGTTTACTGATATATCATACATTTCCATCTTATATTACTTGGTGATTTTTCCTTAATTTGGGAACAAGTTGAAGCTCGGATTAATCAGCCGCCCCTTAGATCAAACACGGTAACAAAAAGAACGCAAAATTTTTTTGTTAATATTAATGTTAATGTTAATATTAACATTAACATTAACATTAATCAGCCGCCCCTTAATATTAATATTAACGGTAACAAAATTAACATTAACATTAATATTAACATTAATATTAACATTAACATTAACATTCAATTATTTGTGGACTTTTCTTGCTTTTTCTATTTTCACCCTTTCAGCTTTTCTAGAAGCAAAATAAAAATGTTATAAAATTTAACAAAATAATATCAATAAAAAAATTGATTTGCATTAATTGTTTTTCTTCTTTTCTACTACCACTTAAATAGTCCAGCCAATTTTTTTGACGACCGGTTGGTCTAAGCCAACCCGGACCGACCATAGTCTAGTCCGGTCCAACTCACACCAGGTACTCGACTAGGTTCTAGACCTGACTAGTTGTATCCGGACGACGATCCAGATCTGGTCAAAATCGATCAAATGTGGGCCAGGTCAGCCCGGACCCAATCAACTTCACATCTTGAGGAGTGGACTGGAGATTGACCTTAGGGATTGTTTGTTTATCATACTTTCTTCGTTGGAACAGTAATGGGAAAAGATTTGGTTCATGTTTTGGGCGTCATATATTGTTGAATGATCTACCGGACCAAGAAGTGCTGCCATAGTCAAATGTAAGATGTACGCACCACTTCTGAAAAATTGGCACCCTTAACAAAAAAAAAGGTTTCAACACCTAAGACTTTGGTATGTTAGGAGTGGAAATTCTTGACCCTAGTTGCGAACTTGACCTGCTAAAGTGCAGGTAAGGATTGACTGCTGATTTCTCCATTTTCTTAGGTTTTCCTTTGATAGGAATATATAGGTAGCATATTTCGTAAAATTCCACATTTGGAGTCCGAATCATCTCCACCCACACGTAAGTACGTATTTTAACGGGACTGGTCTGGAGGATTGGGTTATTTAGTCGGAGCTAATTTGGGTTGTCTTTAGGTTTAAATTTAGTTTAGACCGGACCGATCCTATAAAATCTAAAGACCTGAGAAATTGTCTTCTCCACGGAAAAGGATAGTCTAATTCCGAAATCTTATCAGACTTGGACCCTAACTTTAACCATAACTAAGTTAGAAATCAAGATGTGCCGAGCGGCCCTGAGCCGGCCAGGTCAAACCGTGTCACGTTCCGGTTCCCAGGATAACTCGAGACACGTGATACTTCTCCCCTGGCTACTCAACTATACAATGAGTACCGAATTGTACCCTGTGATTATCGCCTGTAAGATTCGGAATAGGCATAGATATAAGGCATAATCACAGAAATTCCACAATTGACATGACATTCATTTATCCAGAAATATTACATACTTGGTCTAGAATTCATCAAAACACATATTATACATATTTGATTCATTGTCTTCAAACACATAATTTACATAATTGAAGATATTCTCAAAATGAAGCTACATTCCATCCGTTCCACATCATTTATAGAGAATGTTCTCAGTGTATGCCTGATCCACATCTTGATCTTCATCAATCCCTAGTGAACAAAACTAGGTCGTCAATACGACGAGCAAGCCCTCAGCCAAAGGAGAAGTATGAATACGTAATGATAAGACAAGTGAAACAAGATATAGTATCTAAAACAATTAAACTCATACCTTGTAATATCAGTCAAGAAGTAAGTAATTCTTAGATTAATGTCGCAAAGGACACGACAAGATCTTTCTAGACCTAAATGCAATTTAGAGAATTTTCTGGATCACACACACTCACCTAGCATCTCAACAATAACCCCATTTGTCCGGGATCAGGCTCGTACAAAACGGGTTGGTGCTTAAATTCTCCAGCCGTCTGTACTATCACAAACCGGATCTGAGTGACCCGGACCAGTCAACAGGTCAGTCCGGTCCATAGTAAATTCGGGTTTGGACTGGGTCCAAAGGTAATGACCAGACAGCCCGGCGCGGCCCGTACTTGTAACTGGGTCCGGGCTGGCTTAATTTTTTTCTAGCCCGCAGCCCAACCCAGCCCAGCTCGTCCTAGATTTTATTTTGAAAAAATTCAAATTCTTTGGAGAAGGCTCATGAACCCAGAAGCTCCCAAACAAATAGCTATCAACCACTCTGCTAACCAACAGTTCCAACTTGGTTTGTGTTAAAAGTAGAAACAAATATGTTATAAATTTCAAACTAAGCCAAATTATTTTATTTTTTAAAAAGTTGGTCAGCCAGCGGGCTAACCCGGGCCCGACTCGGCCCGAACCTATTCGGACCTGGGTTGGGCTAGATTCGAATATTGTAATTCCGGGTTGACCCGACCCAGCTCGCTCCTCCATCCGTACTAAGTCCGGTCAAACCCAGTCAACTGTTAGAATTTTTTTTTATCATCATGAAAAATGGAATAACAAAATAATAAAAAAAAAGGTTAGAAATACCGGTCTACGGAGAAGTCATGCACGAAGCACTGCCCTAAGAGATTTTCGAGGTCTATGTGCAGACATCATCTCGAATCCTCCTAGTGGTAAAACCCCCTTACTACCGGCTTTCCGTCACCGCACACGGTTTCGGAAGAACGACCTGAACTTAGCTCTTGCCCAGAGTAGGAGAGATTGAAATAGAAAAGTATAAATCATATGGTAGTAATTTTTGGAGGAAGAGAAGGAGAAAAATCATGTGGTTGTTACTTTCAAAGATGTCTCTTCAACAAGACAAAGTATGCATTATATAGACAACCCTTAACCTATAGAATTAATATAATTTATTAGGATTAAACAACCAATAAAGTGGATAATAATGGACAACCCTTAACCTATAGAATTAATATAATTTATTAGGATTAAACAACCAATAAAATGGATAATAAAAGGTAATAGTTAATATGAATTAACATCAATACAATAAAAGTCATTAAAAGTTGGTTTTTTACAAATTCATACAACAATCCCCCCCAAAAAATCAAGTTTTGAAAATAGAGAACAATGTTCAAAAGATTAGAGAGAAAGAATTTCTGGGCAAATGAATACTATGCAATAGGTGAGATGGACTACAGCCTTGAATCTCACTTAGTGACTATTGTCTTTATCTGAAGAAGTACTTGATGGACTACGCCTTGAATCAGACTTCTTGAATCAGATGCAGAAAATAACACACATAGTATGCTAGAGGTTCTTGGGTCTGTCGGGGTGGCGCTTTTGATTGGTCATGCGCACTTTTTCATAATTCATGAGAGTTGTCTGGGATCGCCCTGTCCCATAGTCGCGGCCTTCACGACCTCTCACATAGGTAAGTCCTCCAAGGGTTGGTGATTGGAGTCAACCCTGCATAATCATGCTTGGACCTATTAAGAGTTCTAAAACTCATCCTAACCAAATCACACCGGAACACTGTCACCATAGGGATGGAGAATCATTGTACACATGTGCAGCCACTTGGACATTATTTTAATGAGATTTTAATCTCGGGTCAGTGTTCCATAAAGCCACCTTAGTCCAGCTTGTTTCTACCCATTGAACCGGCTTCTTGGGATCTCCAGTCAGACTCGGTTGGGTTGCCACTGCTGGTGACTTACTTATGGGCTTAACCCCATCCCCCTCGATGAATCTAGGATTAATTTCCTAGACATACTCTTCGTCAAGAGTAAACAGACTCTTCGTCAAGAGATCTGTAAAGTTCTTTTATGACTTTTATAGTCAAGAACGACATTTTGCCTTTTAGGATCTTTAAGACTTGAATGTGCAGCTGCGATATGTTACTTGTTATTATCATTGTAGAATGATTGCTTACTCAATTGTTTATACTTAGATTAGTTTAGCTTCGATATTTCTATCATGCTTGGATCTGAAATTCCGAGGACGAAATTTTTTCTAAGGAGGGTAGAGATGTCACTTCCCGTTCCCAGAATACGTATTCTAAATACAAGTACTGCTGGAATGTATTCATTTAATATTTATCATGTATTGTTCTGTATTTAAATTCCTTTATTTTTCTGTTAATTAATTTCCTGCAATTTTATTTTTGCATTTTACTTTCTGCTTTTTATACTCTGCATTAGCTTTGCTATGGGTTCGGCTCATATTGGTTTAATTATGTTGGTTCATCATGAACCGTAATAAACCCCCACCTACCACCACTCCTTCATTTAAAGCCCCAAACCCTTTCTCTCTCTTCATTACTTCACCATTACTCTTCTTCTTCCTCATAACTCTCCCACCAACCTAGAAGAGATAGGCAAGTGCCAACTTGCTTCTTGATGGATCCCTATTTTTATTGTTCTATCATCTTCCCTATTTGATTTTAAGTCTCTTTAGTACTTAGCATTTTCAATTTCCATAGCTTATTTATTGTAGATCTAAGTTTGTTATATTTTCGGATTTCTTAGGTTTTGATCTAGTAAACTTTGTTATCTTCAAGTTTCGATGGTTCCATGTTGTAGAGAATTTCGTTCTACCCAATTTTGACCTATGGAAGTCCATATTTGGACTTGGAATGAAGGATTTATGAAGCTTGGAAGCAATGGCTTCCATGGTTCCCATGGTTCTGTTCTCAGAAAATTCGGAGAAAAAGGACAGTCACAGCGCATCAAATCTCATTCCTCAGGCGCATGAGATTATTTATTTCCCAATCTCATTCCTCAGCGCATGGAAATCTTTATTCCCACAGCGCATCAAATCTCATTCCTCAGACGCATGAGATTATTTATTTCCCAATCTCATTTCTCAGGCGCATGGATTATTTATTTCCCAATCTTATTCCTCAGGCGCATGAGATTATTTATTTCCCAATCTCATTTCTCAGGCGCATGGATTATTTATTTCCCAATCTTATTCCTCAGGCGCATGAGATTATTTATTTCCCAATCTCATTCCTCAGGCGCATGGATTATTTATTTTCCAATCTTATTCCACAGCGCATGATATTTATTTCTCACAGCCGCATTCCCACAGCGCATGATAATTATTTTTCACAGCCGTATTCCTCAGGCGCATGAGATTATTTATTTTCCAATCTCATTCCTCAGGCGCATGAGATTATTTATTTTCCAATCTCATTCCTCAGGCGCATGGATTATTTATTTCCCAATCTTATTCCACAGCGCATGATATTTATTTCTCACAGCCGCATTCCCACAGCGCATGAAATCTCATTTCCCACAGCCAATCATTTCCCTCAAGCGCATGATATTATTTATTTTCCAACCTTTCCCACAGCGCATGAGTTTATTTATTTCCCAATCATTTTCCTCAGGCGCATGATATTATTTATTTCCCAACCATTCCCCACAGTGCATGAGATTTATTTATTCCCCAATCATTTCCCACAGCGCAGGAGATTATTTATTTCTCAATTATTATTTATTTTCCAATGTTTATTTTCCGAATTTGGCATTAATTAACATTGGTTGTTATCTTGATTTATTATTGATCATGCGTTCCTAGATGGAACTAAGAGACTGGCTAGTCGTCTTATTGAATTAAATGGAATAAGACACGTTCATATTAAGTATGAACTACTATAATCGATTGGCCGATCCCGAATATTGACATACAGACACACATGCAGGCTTCAATTTATTTATTTATTTAATTTACTATAAAAGAAGCTTGTGTATGTTATGGTCAAGGCATGATTGTTTCGTGGTTAGTTTGGATTATTGCATTACGCTATGTAAGACCTACAACCTAACCGCACGGGCATCGTTGTAGAGTTGTGCATATCATACCCCGTACTAAAGTACTCATTCCGAATGACCATGATCCACGGCATGGGATTTCACTCAACGTAGAGACTATTAAGTTAAATAAAAATAATGATTGCATGGAGAGAATGGATTCCCGAGTTCTTACATGGTAGCCCTCTTGGGACTAGTAGTACCCGACAGGCCGGCTGGTCCCCACAGATACTGCAAACCTGCCACACGGGCATGGAGCGGTATCTGGTAATACTATTTATTGCATATTGTATATTGATGACGGGCGTCCCGCTGGGACTCGTCTAATTCATGATTGGCGCAATTGATTGATTGGATCGACCAGCCTTGCTTGTCCATAGTAAGAACTGAGAAATCTTTATTGCATAATTCCAGGGTAACTTGGGACTCACAGTAGTAAGCCGTAGGAGTTGGATGGCCGTTTAAGTTGATTTGTTTGTGTACTGTACCTACTCTGTTACCTAACTGAGATGATCAGAGCATCAGGACATGACGGGCCAACTTCTGTCCTTGTTTGGTTGGGAGGTTGGTTCGAAGTGTCGTGATGTTCTGTGAATCCCAGTAGCAAGCAGAGGTCTATTATTATATTCTCTTATTTACTGGTTTAATGTCTCATATCGTGCTTCCTTGCGGTACTTGCTATTAGAGGTCTAACCTCTCTGGTTTTGCATGGCCAGATTTAGAGCCGGTTCCCGAGGACTCAGCTTACTTCTACCTCCAAGATGGTCAATACTAGAGGAATGATCGCAGGAGGACTCGAGTGGGTTCCTTACCTCCCCGCTCGTTTTGTTATTTAGTTTATACTTTGCCGTTTGGCACCGACATGTTAGTCGGATTGTCTTGCACTTACTTTTGCATAATTGTAATTAAGTCAGACTGCAGCTGATAACAATTGTGTATACTTTGCTACATCATCTGGCTATGTTTTGTAAAGCCAGATCTTGAAAACATTTTGACTGAGCGTTTGGGACGCCTTACTGCTTTATCTTACATGTTCTCTATTTCTGTTTCTTGTTTGAATGATTGAGACAATAGATGTGAAGTGACCATAGCGAGACTTTCATGTAGTATGCACCCTCTTGTCTTTTAGACAGCATTGATCGTATTATACGGTATTCATCTACCCGTAATACGTAGCTGGCTGAGTCATTTCCCCGCTCTCTAGTATTCTGGTTCTGGGGCGTGACAGGTTTTAGTGGTGGCCCATGCAGGTCTGATTTCAGACTTGTGGGGTGTTTTGATTTATAGGATGTCTCAATCACACGTGTTCCCCCTTGATCTCATGATTCATTATTCTCAACCCTTGCTTGACATTCCGGTATCCTTTGACTTCATTGATCCTTCATATCCGGTTGTTTGATTGTTCTCTTGTCCCTTTTCTTAGGGGCACTTCGTCCGCATCGGTCAGAGCTGGACAACAGCAGGAGCAACATGGACAACCTGACCCTGTTGGTCAGCAACAAGGGCCAGTCTCGCCTCAGGAAGCTGCCCAGGAAGAAGTGATAGTAGAAGCAGCAGCTGGATCGCAGTATCCGGATGTTCCACTACCACCAACAGTTTCACCTACCCAAGTGGACACACCAGCCCTTCTGGAGATCATGAGAGGAATGATGGCTACTCAGCAACATCAGATGTTGGTCCAGCAGCGCATGCACACTCAGCTACAAGAGCAGAATGTGTTGCTTAACCAAGGATTGCATACGGTATTGGAAAGAGGAGTGAGGACTGATTCAGGAGCATCAGCCAGGTTTTGCAAGTACAATCCCCGCCGTTTCGAGGGCACGGAGGATGCCATCTCAGCAGATGCATGGCTTAAGGATATGGAGGCTATTCTGACAGCAGCGAAGGTGCCGGCAGAAGAACGTGTGGATCTAGTGAAGTTGTTACTTCAGGATCTCGCACGTGATTGGTGGGAATCAGAGGAAGTGGGCATCAGGCGTCCTGTGGCTTGGGACGATTTCACAGCAAGATTCAAGACCAAGTACTATGGGGTTGTGGCGCAGTTTGAGCTACAACAGAAGTTTATCAACCTCAGGCAGGCCGGCAAGACTGTAGATGCTTATGCAGCGGAGTTCTGCAGATTGAGTAGGTTCGCCCCAGAGATGGTAGCAACAGAGCGCCAGAGGGCCATGAGGTTTCAGCAAGGGTTTCACCTTGAACTCTTGCAATTGATAGAGGGGCACAATTACCAGACTTTTGGCAAAGTATTAACGGCAACTCGAAGGCATGAGATCACTATTCAGAGGCTTGCGGTGAGGACTGGGGGTCAAAAGAGATCCCATAGTCAGATTAAAGGAGGAGGGGGAGCGGCGCCTCGAACAACAACACCATCCACTGGCATTCGTATCCACGATGTGGCGATACGAGGACCACCACCACCACCCAGGCAACAGCAACAGCAACAGAGGAAGAACCAGCAACCCCCGGCGGGCTGCACTTATTGTGGGAAGATGGGACACACTAGAGATGTGTGTCGGACATTGAATGGACTGTGTCTGATATGTGGAAATCCAGATCATCGGGTTACCACATGTCCCATGAATTCGATGGCAGGAGGACCAGGGCAGCAGTTTCTTACTCTTCCAGCACCAGGGACAGGCCAGTATCGAGGACCAGCAGTGGCAGTAAGGCCGTTGGCACAGCGTCCATTAGTACCGCAGGCTCAGATGTTTCGGCAGCAGGGACCGCCGATGCAGCAACACCAGCATAGACCACCCCAGCATCATTAAGGAAGGGGCCAGCAACAGCATCAGACTAGGCCGCAGCATGGAAATCGGTAATGAGGTCGAGGGCAAGCATTCACTTTGTCCTTGGAAGAGGCATTGGCATCAGGAGATGTTGTGGCAGGTAACATTCTCGTCGCCTCATATCCCGCAGTAGCATTGTTTGATTCGGGAGCATCCCATTCATTTATATCTGCACGATTTACGACACGACTAGGAATGGAGTTCGAGGCATTGCCAGGGAAGTTGAATATACTCACTGGTAATGGGCTCGTAGGAGTTAGTCGAGTTATTCTAGCATGTAGCGTTGTAGTTTGCGGGCATTCCTTACCCGCCCGGTTGATAGAATTTCCTGTTGGAAATTTTGACGTTATCTTAGGAATGGACTGGCTGAAAGACAGTCATGCGACAATAGATTGTCGTAGAGGGAGTGTATCTTTTGATATTCCAGGCATGAAGCGGTTCACCTTAGTCAGATCAGAGGCAACTCAACAAGAGCAGGGAGTAATAACGACAATGGAAGAAGTTCAAGTTCCGAAGGTAGTTGAAGAGTTTCTAGACGTATTTCCTGAAGAACTTCCAGGTCTGCCACCAGTTAGAGATATTGAGTTCAGCATAGAATTGGCACCTGGAACTAAACCGATATCAGATCGAGTTTACAGAATGGCGGACTCGGAGCAGGCTAAGGTATATCAACACATAGAGGAACTGAAGGAGAAGAAGTTCATCCAAGCCAGCATATCACCATGGGCAGCA
This sequence comes from Iris pallida, assembly GCA_029216955.1. Lineage (NCBI taxonomy): Eukaryota > Viridiplantae > Streptophyta > Magnoliopsida > Asparagales > Iridaceae > Iris > Iris pallida. The sequence goes on from JANAVB010013596.1 coordinate 1,199,003, forward strand.
CCAGTGGTACTTATGGGAAAGAAGGATGGGTCATCCAGATTGTACATCGATTACAGGAAGCTTAACGCGGCGACAGTAAAGAACAAGTACCCACTACCCAGGATCGACGACTTATTTGATCAGTTGAGCAAAGCTAGAGTTTTCTCCAAGATAGATCTTCGTTCAGGGTATCATCAAGTGAGGGTTCGGAAGGAGGACATTCCCAAGACAGCATTCAGGTCGAAGTATGGGTATTATGAATTCTTAGTAATACCGTTTGGTTTGACCAATGCTCCAGTAATATTTATGGATTTGATGAACCGCATCTTTATGCCATACTTAGATCAGTTTGTCGTTGTGTTTCTTGACGATATTCTCGTATACTCTGCTAGTGAAGAGGAGCATGAAGATCACCTCAGGAAAGTGTTACAGGTTCTGAGAGAGAACCAGTTGTATGCTAAGCTCAGCAAATATGAGTTTTGGTCGGATCACATTTCATTTTTGGGTCATATCATATCAGGAGCTGGAGTAGCAGTGGATCCCAAGAAGGTAGAAGCAGTAGAAAGTTGGCCAGTACTCAAGACCGTAGCAGATGTGCGGAGTTTCTTGGGATTGGCAGGATATTACAGAAGGTTCGTGTCAGATTTTACAAGGCTTTCAGCCCCCATGACCCGCTTGACCCGAAAGGATGTACCATTCGTTTGGTCGGCAGAATGTCAGGCATCATTTGAGAATTTGAAGCAGAAGTTGATATCAGCGCCTATTCTTACATTGCCAGTTGGACCCGGAGGTTTTACCGTTTATTGTGATGCGTCAGGTAAAGGACTTGGATGTGTCCTCATGCAGCATGGGAAGGTGATAGCATACGCATCTAGGCAACTTCGGGACCACGAGAAGAATTATCCAACTCATGATTTGGAATTAGCGGCAGTAGTATTTGCTTTGAAGCTATGGAGGCATTACTTATATGGTGATCGAGTGGACATGTACACAGACCATAAAAGTCTGAAGTACATCTTTACTCAGAAGGGACTAAACATGAGGCAGAGAAGATGGTTGGAGTTGATCAAGGATTATGACGTGGAGCTTCAGTATCATCCAGGCAAGGCGAATGTAGTAGCAGACGCTCTCAGCAGAAGAGGCGGCGCATTCATGTTGACAACACAGAGACATATCTTAGAAGACCTTCAGGAGATGGGCATCGAAGTTATACTTCCTAGTGATGTAGGAGTTCTAACAAGTCTGCAAGTTCAATCCGACTTAGTAGACAGGATCAAGGCAGCTCAGGCACAGGACCCAAGGATTCAGAAGCTTAGGGCAGAATGTGAGTCAGGACTCAGGAAGGAGATGAGAATTCATGAAGATGGTACACTTAGGTTTGGATCACGTCTATGTCTGCCTAGTGGAGATATCAGACAGGAGGTTATGGCAGAAGCTCACAGTTCTCAGTATTCTATTCACCCTGGAGGGACCAAGATGTACCAAGATATCAAGCAGCATTTCTGGTGGAACGGGATGAAGAGGGAGATAGCTAGATTTGTTTCCCGTTGCTTGGTATGTCAGCAAGTGAAGGCAGAACAGCAGAGGCCAGCTGGGTTATTGCAACCGCTTCCTATCCCGGAATGGAAGTGGGAACATATTACAATGGACTTTGTGACCGGTTTACCAAGATCACCAAGTGGTAAAAACGCTATTTGGGTAATAGTAGACCGACTTACGAAGGTAGCACATTTTCTTCCTTTCAGAGTAGGACAATCTACAGAAAAGTTGGCGGAGTTATATATGCAACAGATAGTCAGGCAGCATGGAGTCCCTGTCAGTATTGTGTCGGATCGAGATACCCGCTTTACATCACATTTCTAGAAGAGCTTACATCATAGTCTGGGTACCAAGTTAAGATTTAGCACGGCTTACCATCCGCAGACGGATGGGCAATCAGAAAGAACGATTCAGACTTTGGAAGATATGTTGCGAGCTTGCACCCTAGATTTTGGAGGATCTTGGGAGAGCCACCTGCACTTAGTTGAGTTTTCTTATAACAACAGTTATCAAGCCAGTATCCAGATGGCGCCATTTGAAGCATTATATGGTAAGAAGTGGAGGTCGCCACTAGCATGGGATGATATCGGGGAGAGAAAGATGTTAGGCCCGGAAATGATTGTTCAGACAGTGGAAGTGATTAAAAGAATTAGAGAGCGACTTCGAGTTGCGCAGGATCGGCATCGTCATTCGGCGGACCAGTATCGTAGGCCGCTAGAGTTTTCTGTTGGGGACCACGTGTTCTTGCGGATCTCACCTACCCGTGGGGTCATTAGGTTTGGCGTTCGCGGGAAGTTGAGTCCGCGGTACGTGGGCCCATTTGTTATTCTTGAGAGGATAGGCGATGTTGCTTATCGTTTATCCCTTCCACCTTCGTTACGAGAGGTGCATGACGTATTTCATGTATCTCAGTTGCGAAGGTATGTATCGGACCCAAGCCATATCCTTGATCATTCTGAGCTGGTTGTTGGTACCAACCTGTCTTACGAGGAACAGCCTGTGTCTATTTTGGACCGAAGAGAGAAGGTACTCAAGAACCGAACAATTAACCTTGTCCGGGTTGCTTGGGGTCATCACTCTTTAGGAGAGTCAACGTGGGAACGTGAGGATGATATCCGATCACGGTATCCGCACCTGTTTGACTCACAAGGTATATTTCCTTCTGTATACCTTGATTGTCTTAACTCCTCATGCTTGTCACCTTATAAGTAGAATTGCTTGCTATCGTAGAATGTTCAACATAGATATGTTACTTGTTATTATCATTGTAGAATGATTGCTTACTCAATTGTTTATACTTAGATTAGTTTAGCTTCGATATTTCTATCATGCTTGGATCTGAAATTCCGAGGACGGAATTTTTTCTAAGGAGGGTAGAGATGTCACTTTCTGTTCCCAGAATACGTATTCTAAATACAAGTACTGCTGGAATGTATTCATTTAATATTTATCATGTATTGTTCTGTATTTAAATTCCTTTAATTTTCTGTTAATTAATTTCCTGTAATTTTATTTCTGCACTTTACTTTCTGCTTTTTATACTCTGCATTAGCTTTGCTATGGGTTCGGCTCAGATTGGTTTAATTATGTTGGTTCATCATGAACCGTAATAAACCCCCACCTACCACCACTCCTTCATTTAAATCCCCAAACCCTTTCTCTCTCTTCATTACTTCACCATTACTCTTCTTCTTCCTCATAACTCTTCCACCAACCTAGAAGAGATAGGCAAGTGCCAACTTGCTTCTTGATGGATCCCTATTTTTATTGTTCCATCATCTTCCCTATTTGATTTTAAGTCTCTTTAGTACTTAGCATTTTCAATTTCCATGGCTTATTTGTTGTAGATCTAAGTTTGTTATATTTTCGGATTTCTTAGGTTTTGATCTAGTAAACTTTGTTATCTTCAACTTTCGATGGTTCCATGTTGTAGAGAATTTCGTTCTACCCAATTTTGACCTATGGAAGTCCATATTTGGACTTGGGATGAAGGATTTATGAAGCTTGGAAGCAATGGCTTCCATGGTTCCCATGGTTCTATTCTCAGAAAATTCGGAGAAGAAGGACAGTCATAGCTCATCAAATCTCATTCCTCAGGCGCATGAGATTATTTATTTTCCAATCTCATTCCTCAGCGCATGGAAATATTTATTCCCACAACGCATCAAATCTCATTCCTCAGGCGCATGAGATTATTTATTTTCCAATCTCATTCCTCAGCGCATGGAAATCTTTATTCCCACAGCGCATCAAATCTCATTCCTCAGGCGCATGAGATTATTTATTTCCCAATCTCATTTCTCAGGCGCATGGATTATTTATTTCTCAATCTTATTCCTCAGGCGCATGAGATTATTTATTTTCCAATCTCATTTCTCAGGCGCATGGATTATTTATTTCCCAATCTTATTCCTCAGGCGCATGAGATTATTTATTTCCCAATCTCATTCCTCAGGCGCCAGCCGCATTCCCATAGCGCATGATAATTATTTTTCACAGCCGCACAGGCGCATGAGATTATTTATTTTTCAATCTCATTCCTCAGGCGCATGAGATTATTTATTTTCCAATCTCATTCCTCAGGCGCATGGATTATTTATTTTCCAATCTTATTCCACAGCGCATGATATTTATTTCTCACAGCCGCATTCCCACAGCGCATGAAATCTCATTTCCCACAGCCAATCATTTCCCTCAGGCGCATGATATTATTTATTTCCCAACCTTTCCCACAGCGCATGAGTTTATTTATTTCCCAATCATTTCCCTCAGGCGCATGATATTATTTATTTCCCAACCATTCCCCACAGTGCATGAGATTTATTTATTCCCCAATCATTTCCCACAGCGCAGGAGATTATTTATTTCTCAATCATTATTTATTTCCCAATGTTTATTTTCCGAATTTGGCATTAATTAACATTGGTTGTTATCTTGATTTATTATTGATCATGCATTCCTAGATGGAACTAAGAGACTGGCTAGTCGTCTTATTGAATTAAATGGAATAAGACACGTTCATATTAAGTATGAACTACTATAATCGATTGGCCGATCCCGAATATTGACATACAGGCACACATGCAGGCTTCAATTTATTTATTTATTTAATTTACTATAAAAGAAGCTTGTGTATGTTATGGTCAAGGCATGATTGTTCCGTGATTAGTTTGGATTGTTGCATTACGCTATGTAAGACCTACAACCTAACCGCACGGACATCGTTGTAGAGTTGTGCATATCGTACCCCGTACTAAAGTACTCATTCCGAATGACCATGATCCACGGCATGGGATTTCACTCAACGTAGAGACTATTAAGTTAAATAAAAATAATGATTGCATGGAGAGAATGGATTCCCGAGTTCTTACATGGCAGCCCTTTTGGGACTAGTAGTACCCGACAGGCCGGCTGGTCCCCACAGATACTGCAAACCTGCCACACGGGCATGGAGCGGTATCTGGTAATACTATTTATTGTATATTGTATATTGATGACGGGCGTCCCGCTGGGACTCGTCTAATTCATGATTGGCGCAATTGATTGATTGGATCGACCAGCCTTGCTTGTCCATAGTAAGAACTGAGAAATCTTTATTGCATAATTCCAGGGTAACTTGGGACTCATAGTAGTAAGCCGTAGGAGTTGGATGGCCGTTTAAGTTGATTTGTTTGTGTACTGTACCTACTCTGTTACCTAACTGAGATGATCAGAGCATCAGGACATGACGGGCCAACTTCTGTCCTTGTTTGGTTGGGAGGTTGGTTCGAAGTATCGTGATGTTCTGTGAATCCCAGTAGCAAGCAGAGGTCTATTATTATATTCTCTTATTTACTGGTTTAATGTCTCATATCGTGCTTCCTTGCGGTACTTGCTATTAGAGGTCTAACCTCTCTGGTTTTGCATGGCCAGATTTAGAGCCGGTTCCCGAGGACTCAGCTTACTTCTACCTCCAAGATGGTCAATACTAGAGGAATGATCGCAGGAGGACTCGAGTGGGTTCCTTACCTCCCCGCTCGTTTTGTTATTTAGTTTATACTTTGTCGTTTGGCACCGACATGTTAGTCGGATTGTCTTGCACTTACTTTTGCATAATTGTAATTAAGGCAGACTGCAGCTGATAACAATTGTGTATACTTTGCTACATCATCTGGCTATGTTTTGTAAAGCCAGATCTCGAGAACATTTTGACTGAGCGTTTGGGACGCCTTACTGCTTTATCTTACATGTTCTCTATTTCTGTTTCTTGTTTGAATGATTGAGACAATAGATGTGAAGTGACCATAGCGAGACTTTCATGTAGTATGCACCCCCTTGTCTTTTAGACAGCATTGATCGTATTATACGGTATTCATCTACCCGTAATACGTAGCTGGCTGAGTCATTCCCCCGCTCTCCAGTATTCTGGTTCTGGGACGTGACAGATAGTGAGCCAAAACTTATCTGACTCTGGCACCTCTTAAAGTATGACATAGTAACTTTCAGTGTTTGCTCTAAAAACTTATCTTTATGAGCCATGTTTGTAAAGATGACAGTCTAAAGTATTATAATAATAGTTTAAGTGATTTTGCTAATTAACCTTAAAAAATCTTTAGTCTATCAAGTGTTGATTAACTTGGGTTAGCTGTAGGGGCCGGTTCCCAGCTAGCGGAGGTCCACGGGGGACGATTAAGTACCGTGTCGCTTAGGACTATTTACGCCCGGTTGACAGAAGGACCCTTTCGGCTTGTACCCAAAATAATCTCAACTTTTAAAACTTTAGATTTAAAGGAATTTGCAATTTCACTAACTATTTTTCTTTTGACTAAATTATTTGAACATCATCTAAACTATAATAATATGATCATTTAAGGTTCAAACATGCAAATCAATCATTTAACATCACCATAATCAATATATACAAACCAAGAAATTTGGCTCACACACTCCATAATATATATTTGTCCAACTAAACTTGGGATCAAAATGAATAGAATATGTAGGTAAATATAAAAATTACCTTTCTTGATTGTCGGAGTATTTATGTACCTCTTGATTTCGGCTTAGCAATAGAACTTCAGAAGATGTCATTTTGTACATCATTTTAGATAGTTCCATTATTCTTGCTTCACCCTTAGCATGTTTGAGCCTTTCCTAACACGTCAAAATCCCTAATATCTTTGACTTGAAGAGAGAAATATTTAGAATGAGTACAAAACCTTTTTTTCGTCACTGATAGCATGTTCTTTTCCAAAAAATAAAAAATATCTTTGAGGATTCTACCTTCAAGAGAATAGAAGTTAGTTTGCATATTAGCAAGAAATATATATAACTAAAACAATGTACAAACTTGTTCATTCTAGAACTACAATACAATTTGTCTATAAATAGGTACATAACAAACAGTCGTCTATGTTATATGGAGCACATATATGTACATAATTTCTACATATATTGTGAGGTTTCATTCACTTTAGAATAAGTCACAATTTGTAAAAGTTTGTAAACTACAACAACACTTAACAACAAATAAGGTTAACATAAGTTTCTAATAAATATTAATCCTCAATAGATTTGCATTAGAACTTGTATAGTTCACCCATTGGCTTCAATGTTGCCAATTTGTATCATGACATAATTACTAACATTTGTTAGCATATTACCATGTTCCACAAATTAGATTTGCCAATTCTAAAATCTTATTGACAATCTCAAAATAACGAATTATTTCAAACCCAATATGTAGTAGCATATCATTATTTTGTACAAAATAAATAAATATTGAAAAACTAGAAAATCATAAAATTCACATTAGGGTAAAAATTCCCTATATATATGAAGTGTAACTATACAGTCAAAAATGTATTATAATTACCACATCTCCAGGATCACGCACCACCAAAAATGTTGGAGCTCATCAAACCAATCTACTAATTTTAGGATTAATGCTCCCTATGAATTATGTATATGTATATATTGAAAATAGTTCAATTAAAATTATATCAGGCTTCTAATAAAGCAAAATGATAAATGAAAAAAAAGTTCAGAGGTTAGAACAATCATGTTCTGTTAGAACAACATGTATCACTTTATTCTATAACATGAGTTTATCTGATGTAATAAGTATTCATATAAAGATAAAATAATAATAGGTAATAATAAATAAATAGTAAAGTATTTTTTCTCATCCGACCATCTTTAATAAAAGAAAAAATTATAAAGAGCAAGTGAGCAATTATATATTAACTTTATTTATCAATAATATTGGGGGAAAAAAAACTAATAGGCTATGAGCAATAGTAACATATGGTGGTCAAGTTCCTTGTTGCAAGATTTCGACACCAACTTTAGTTCAAAAATATTTGTGCAATATTCATATAAGGATATAAAAACAATGCATCCACACCATATAAGGATATGCTCACAAGTACTACGACAAACGATAAGTTCAAGTCATTTGGTAATGGCATCATATGAAAGAAGAAAAAAATTTGTACATATACTCATGGTCCTCGTTACACTACGGGGAAAAATTTGACATTAAACTGGAGAGAATCCTAACATTTAGAAGTTGACAAAATAAACAGTGAAAAACACCATAAATGTATACGGTTATTGACATGAGACTCTTAGGTTAAGGTCAAAGATCGAAGATGTAAATGAGAGAGATACCAAATAAAACTTGGTTTGAATCACCAATAAGAAGCATCCATGATAAAGGCTTCCTTTGCCTCCAAGCACAGTTTGGTTCAAGCCATTAGTGTTGTTGTTGGCAAAGTCTAGCCTAGCAAAACTAGGACTTAATTTGGTCTTTATACCCATAATAATACCAGGTATAATGATATGCAAGATCTTCTGTCACTTGTATGGGTAATAGTGTGCTACACATGCATATAGTTCAAAAAAATTGCATGGTACTATTCACTAGCCAAATCTTAATACATGTGTCTATATATTGGAGATCCAAGTGTTAATATGAAATAGATAGTTCATGTATAACTTGTCCATTGATTCTAGGTTGCTGGCAAGCAACAAAAACAAATTAACTCTATACCAATAGCTACAAGCTTTTGGATTCTTTCATTTTAAAAAAGTATTAAGCTTTCAAGTACTATATTCAGCAAACATGCATAATTATAATTTAACATATTCCAGACCCGGAAAAAAAAAATCAATTATTATAAAGAAGAGAACAAATAAAAAATAATATCGGAAGCATTTCAATGACCTTCAGCTGTCTTGACCGGCTGTAGCAATATAAGTAAGTTTTCCATGAATGCAAGTACTCGAAAAATAGTCTACACATTATTCTTGTGTTTTGTTGGATGGAGTTACTAGAAATTAGAATTCCTCATTTGCTTTCAGTCATGTATTTGCTTAGCAAAACATTTCAAGTGCACGGAGACAGAAAAAATGTGTGTTATTCCCTACAACAATTGGTAGGTTATATGATTGAACTGGTTGACATCTCAAATCGTGGAATTGCTTTCCAATTCATTAAGAACATCTTGGTTTGCATAAACAATACCTAGACTCATGAAATTGCAATGGCATTAACCTGTCAAGGTGGCATAGCCAAGTGAATTGAATACAAATATAAATTTGCTATAGTATCATATTCAAGCTAATAGAAGAAAAAATTCGTAAATTACCTGAAAGTCAGTGATGTATACAATAGAAAATAGAGAATCCAAACAGTTGTTTGCACTATTATTCAAACACATAATTCTAATGTTCCCGAATAATGATGTTATCAAATATCAAACTGAATAATGATGTCATCAAATATAAAAGATAGTAAATAAATTACATGTAGTAAAGAATATTTTAATTCTTAACATGACAGACATGTAAATTGATTCTTTTGACAGAGAGTATCAATTTTCTATTAAAACAATATGTAAAGCCATGTATCTTTCTTTTTTTTTCTCGTCAAATAGATCATTAAAAAAAACGAAGAATCTCTTAGATTGTTAGAATTTTTTTTTTTATCATCATGAAAAATGGAATAACAAAATAATAAAAAAAAAGGTTAGAAATACGGGTCTACGGGAAAGTCATGCACGAAGCACTGTCCTAAGAGATTTTCGAGGTCTATGTACAGACATCATCTCGAATCCTCCTAGTGGTAAAACCCCCTTACTACCGGCTTTCCGTCACCGCACACGGTTTCGGAAGAACGACCTGAACTTAGCTCTTGCCCAGAGTAGGAGAGATTGAAATAGAAAAGTATAGATCATATGGTAGTAATTTTTGGAGGAAGAGAAGGAGGAAAATCATGTGGTTGTTACTTTCAAAGATGTCTCTTCAACAAGACAAAGTATGCATTATATAGACAACCCTTAACCTATAGAATTAATATAATTTATTAGGATTAAACAACCAATAAAGTGGATAATAATGGACAACCCTTAACCTATAGAATTAATATAATTTATTAGGATTAAACAACCAATAAAACGGATAATAAAAGGTAATAGTTAATATGAATTAACATCAATACAATAAAAGTCATTAAAAGTTGGTTTTTTACAAATTCATACAACATCAACAATAGACTGCTCACCTCACATCTTGAGTTAGAAGTGGACATTTTATTTCCCCCCTCCTTGAAAGGAAGGGGCTGGTAGGAATAATTATCAGAAGGCAAAAGTTACATCACAGTCCAAGTGAACGTATGAAATTCCACATCTTCACACTTTGATAGGGACCTCAACCACACGCTTGCAACAACCAAACAAAAAACCCATCGCTTTCTCTCCCTCACCATCGCCACCACGCATTGTCTTCTTGGTTTGACTTCGCGCGCGTGTTACTTGTACTTGTAGTTAATTAAGTTCGTGCAATTTGCATGAATGTTTGGTCAAAAAAAATGGCCGATCCGTCGTGGTCGTAGACGTAGTCGTCGTCTTCCAAATAGTTGAGCCAAATTAAAGTTGCACATAATAATGCAACGTTTCTACACGAATAAAACATTTTTGCGTGGGCTAATTATGTAAGGTCTACTTCGGAAAATTCCCATATATATTTCCGAACTTTAAACCCAATGCTCACTATATGATCAAGCTATATCTAGCTTGTAATTAAGTTTGAATGCAATGCCGAAGTGGTTAAGTTTGATTGAATTAAAAAAGGTTGGTAGAGTTTTATCCAAATGGGAAGTTTCAATATAGAGAACATTTTCCTTTAACATCTTCGGAAATCCTTTTAACTTTGAGAAAATTTTGTTGGGAGGAAGAACTTTAGCGAAGTAGACGGAGAAGAAAGAAATTTAGAAAACTTAGTAGCCTAAGTATATTTTGCCAGTCGGACTGACGAAATTTAGAGTAGGCATCCGTTAGAATTTTATATCATTGTATAGCGAGCACTTGATCAAGGTGAGATGATCTTCCTTTGAGGATGGCCTTTGTTCCTTGTTTAAAGGATTAGATTAGGTCCTTGGTTCAACATTTGCAACAATATAATTTATTCATCCAAAATGTCTAAAATTTGCCAGATCATCAGCCAGTCCGACTGACAGAATGTATCGAAAACTTTTTTGGGGAGACCGGGTACATGCAGCATGTGCAACATTTTCTTATTTTTTTCGTTAGACATGTTGTAACATGAAGTCAAAATTGCTATTCAAGTTTCTCAAAGAACTATATGAAAAAAAAATATAGTTAAAAAAAATTATATGATAATTTAATCTTTATGTAACACAGAGTCCCTTAACACACCTTCCAGAAAACCAACAAGCATACATGTGACCCTCTCAGGGCTGGTCCACGGGTAAGTTTAAGTCTGATAAGACTTATGGCTTGGACACCGCTTCCATAGGATAACTCCCAAAGACCTTTTGGTTCTCCTAGTACCGGTCCAATACAAATCCAACTTAAACCTTTATCTTTTCAATGTGTGAAAGACAACTAAAATTAGCTCCAGTTATGACAATCCAACTTTCCGGGCCAGTCTTGGACCCTCTACAAACAAACCAAGCTACAGCTTACACTGATAACAAACAAAAAAAAGGGGGCAAAAGTAGCTTATAAATTACTCTGAATATCAGGAAACGACTAATAAAACTTTGGTAGTTCAGAAAAAAAGGACATCAAAGGAACTTCAAACCATTGTGTAAATGTAAACAAACATGTAAATAAAACAAACAATATATAGTCACCTCTGTACTGCAATAAAACATCAAACACATAATAAGCAGAACAACATACAATATACTCTGCATAATATTAGGAGAAAATTGGAAAATAAAAGAAAATTGGAGTGAGAAAACTAATAGGCTCATTGAACCTTATGAATCATCTAGGGAACATGACCAATCCCAGCAATCAGTTTCATGCTTGTGCCGTGCTGTTTTGAACACATTAGACACGACACGGACACAACAAAAATACACCAATAGTTCATGACACAACCAAAACCAAGCAAGAGTGCGGTACTCGTGTCCATGCAACAAAGTGCATAATTGAATTATGACTTACTCGTAGAATAATCAAGCATCTTTAAGGGAATACAAAACACAATAATCTAGATACATGAGATCGAGCACTTTTTACACACATTAAACCTGTTTGTTTACTTATTATTGTGATTCAACAAATATAATGACGTTTATATAAAAGTTCCCATAAAAATTATATTATCAACTAAAATTATAGCAATAATCAACTCCAAACATTATTTCTACCAAGATCTCCCAAATTAATTTACTAACATCTATAAGAATATTTACATCAAAACCCTAACATTTATTTGGGATATTCCAACTTTTGTTGAAAATCATATAAGTACTCGGTATCAAGTGTTTTGCCATTGGAAATACTTGATTTATTTTCTTTCGAGAAGGAAGAGAGAGAGAAATCCAATAGACACATTTTAGATTAGTATATTGGGTATGTAAATAAATTCTTTAATTTCTAAATAATTATATTTTAGGTAAAAAGTGCTACATAAAAAAAAAATAGTAGTATCCATGATATTTGAGTTATATATATTAGTATAGATAGAATAATTTGGTTTTAGAGGAACAAAGAGATTGATTTTGTTCAACTCTTATAATGTCAACAAAACAAAAAAAAAACATCCAAAAATCTCTGAGATAATGTATAGGCAAAGTTTTTTAGTCATTGTACAAGAATTATAAATATATTGCATGACATGCATTATTATTTTTATTAAGATATGTTTGTTATTTGGCACATGAAAAATGGCGATTGGTCAAAGTAATTTGGTAACTAAACCCAAAAAATATAACATATTCAAGAAAAAAAAAGCTTTTCTTTTGATTGGTTGAACAAACAAGGAGGTTCACCCTACTTCCCACTCATCTAAAGCTCTCATCTTGGAGTTTTTCTCTGGTACTTTCTGCATAAATTTTTTATATTATTATTATTATTATTATTTGCCAGTTGGTGCATTTTATGTCCTGTGAAAACCTACTTTGGTTAAAGAAATTTGAAGTCTCTTTAAGAGGATTAAGTGAAAGAAAGTTAAGTGAGAAAAAAATAAAATTATATTTGGTTTGAGGGTGAGAGTTTAGGAGGAAGATTATAGAGGATTAAGTGATAGTTTATTTTACCATTTTTTTCTATTTTTTAACCCCCCAAATCGGAGGGTTAACGAGGGTGATTGAGAGGTTTTGTTTAAAAAGTCATAAATATCACTTATTTGTTTTATAAAATATCATATTTAGGTAAATGTTAAAGGTCACCCTCTTTTTACTAAGGACCACCAACTTGAAACTTTAAAAAAATTACAAATTTGCCATTTTGAAAACACTAAGGGCCACCAAGTTAGAATGTAACAGTGACTGCAGGGCTTGGCTGCAGTCCAAAGTGAAGACATGACTGCAGTGCTTGCCTGCAGTCCTCGATTGACAGAAGCTTTTCTCTATTTTTTTAAAACTTTCAACCTACAGTGACTGCAGGGCTTGCCTGCAGTCCAAAGTGAAGACAGGACTGCAGTGCTTGTCTGTAGTACTCGATTGACAGAAGCTTTTCTCCAAAAAATTTAAAACTTACAGTGACTACAGGACTTGTCTGCAGTCCAAAGTGAAAACAGGACTGCAGTGCTTGCCTGCAGTCCTCGATTGACATAAGCGGATAGAAGGATGTGAGGGAGAGGGGAGGGGTACGAACGGGGGAGGAGGGGCTGGCGGCTGAAGAGGTACGGAGGGGGGGGGGGGAGGGTGGGGGGACGAGCACACAGAGAGAGAGAGAGAGAGAGAGAGAGAGAGAGAGGTGAGGGGGTTTTGGGGGGGAACGAACGGGAGGGAAGGGGGAGGGTTTTTGTTTGGCCCTTAGTAAACTTGTTCAATTTAGGTTGCTCTTAATAAAAAATAATAGTAAGTCATGGTTGCCCTTAGTAGGATGGTTGCCCTTAGTAAAGAGGGGGTGGCCTTTAATATTTGCATAATTTTTTCCTCCATTTTTTTTTTTGTTCTCAACATGTTAATCCGTAGCTTCCTAATTTGTGAAGATATTTTGACAAATTTTAATTAAAATTTCAATCAAATTTAATTTTACGACATATGTAATAAAGTTATTTTGGTAACTATCATATTTTTATTAATCATCCTCTCACTCAAAATCTCTAATCCAACCAAGAGTTATTAAACACCCCCCACTTAACTCTCCCTCCAATTCAAGAAAGGTTCTATGTATTAACTCTACTCCCCCTCGCTTAACTCTCCCTCATTTAACCCCAGTTAACCTTGCTTAATTTTTTTCCCCTCAATCCAAGCGGACCCTAAGAAAGAAAGAAAAAGAAGCTTCATATAAACTTAAAACTTATCGTCAGTATCAAAGTCTTTTCCCTAAAGAAAAACCAACGAACATTTTAAATGGTAAGTAGGACGAATCGTCCAGATCGGTAGGTAGATATTAACGGCACATGGATGCATCCAACTTTGGAAAATTTACACCCTCAATAATATATAAAGCAAATGGAGAAGAAAAAAAAAAAATGAATGTTGGTTACATTGAAAAAGTTCACTTTCACACTCATAATATTTATCAAATTGTTGAAATGTACTTTTTGGCGTCGTTTGGTTCGCAAAATCTTCGGATTGAAAAAGGAAAGTAATTACTTTCTATATTTAGATGTCCAAGAAATTGAGAAGGAAAGGAAAGTGATTCCCAATGGAAGAAAAATTAGGGAGAAAAGTGATTTCATCCATCCAAGTAAAGAATCACTTTCCCACATTGAAGTATTCACTTTCCTTTCTAAATTCCTTGGCATTGCCAAACATCGAAAAGAAAAATCAATGGAAATTAGGAATTGATTTTCTTTCCCTTCCATTTCGCGAACCAAACGAGACCTTAAACCCACAAAGCAATCAAACAGCTGATAGCTATGTTGGAATTCCAGTTTGAGGTGTGGAAAAGTCCGGAGTGCCGTCAAGCGTCGACGAGAGTTGCGGTAAAGGCGATGGAGTTTCGGTGGCAATCGAGATTGAAACACAGGCAAAGCAATAGCAGCAATACAATATACTGACAGTATACTGAAAATTTTATAATTCTAAATTAGAATTTATTTAGTTTAGCCTATGTAAAGAAGGCTAAGGGGGGTGCCACTGGATATGCTCATTGAGGAGATTTGAGGAGAGGAGATACGAGGAGACAGTCAACAAAATTTATGTGAAAGTCCGTACTTTGTTTGTAGGTTCGCTCTTCAAGATAGTTGGAGAGGAATATCTATTCAAGAAGTCGTCTCCTCCGTTCAGGAAGATCATCACAGGGTTGTCGAGTTATTTTATTGTGTAATCTTATGTATTTTTCTTGAAATTTGTGAGAATTTGAACTTGGTAACAAATAGTGCAACACATAATTGTAATCAAATTTTGGATCAAGACTATAATTTATTCAGGCGACGAAGTCACTACATATAATTGTGTGATCTGTCTTGACTCTCATTGTGGTTAGTCGTGTGGCTCATTATTATTATTATTATTATTATTATTATTATTATTATTTTTGGAATTTATTGGTCAAACGCTTCTCAATTTCCGTTGCGTGACGTCTGATCGGTGGATTTGTGTGCTCCCGTCACAAAACAGCTACTTACTGCGTATTAAATTAGTACATATTAGCTGTACGTTAGTGTCAATTTTATGATTGATTTCTTACGAGAGGAGAGGCATGCATTATAATGAAGTTCTGGCCAAGACCGAAGAAATAGTCAGGAAAAGAAAATTTTATGTTGGCAGTGAAGTTCCGAAAGCAGATGGTTTATTAATCAGACCTCTATTGCGTATGCTTGGTCAATGCTTTGTGTTGAAATGTCTTAGAATTAAACAAGGTGGCGTGCCAACTGCCAACTATGAAGAGATATATATTGGATAAACAAGTGCATGCCAACAAATAGAACAGTTAGGTTACAATTGCCAATGATGTAACATCAAAATTATCTTCAAGGTTTATTTAATAATATAATCGTAGCGATAATTAACAAGTAAGTCTTTGATTATAATTTCTGGGAGAAATAAGATGAGTTCATATATGACAAAGAGCACCCTGCATGTCATATATTTATGGTTCGATCCACTCACGGGCGGATCTAGAGGTAGCAGGGTGGGGTGGGCTCGAGCCCACCCCCCAAAAAAAAATTACATTTTTTTCTATACATTTTTTTTTTTACTTTTTTAAGCTTAATTGTACTTTGATACCCTCAACTATTCTCATTTTTCAACTTAATACCCTAAACATTTTACTCAACAACTCGATACCCTCAACTATTTTAGTTATTCAACTTAATACCTAAAATTCAAAATATCTCCAAACTACCCCTGGTTCCCTCTTTCTCTCTCTCCATGCCCCCCTCCCCCCTCCCTCTCCGGTGGAGGCGGGAAAGGAGGGCGGCGGGAGGAGGGTGGGTGGCCGGAGCGGGGGGCTGCTGCTGGGGGCTGAGGGGGAGCAACGGAAGGGGGGGGGGAGGTTGCTGCGGGCGGGACGGATGAGGGGGGGAGGCGGCTGGCCAAGGGAGGGCGGGGCCGGGGGCCGGGGGGGAGGGGTTGTGGTCGAAGGGGGGAGCGGGTGGGGAGGGGGGGGGGGGGGGGTGGGGGGGGGGGGGGGCGTGGTGGGGGGGGGGGGGGTGGGGGGGGAGGGGTTGGGGCCGAAGGGGAAGCGGGGATTAGGGGGGAGGGTTTGAGGGTAGTCTTAAATTTTAGGCAGAGGGACATTATTGTCCAAAAAAAATTCAGGGTATCAATATGAAAAGAAAAAAAGTTGAGGTAGGTAAGTTGAAAAAGGGGAATAGTGAGGGTATCAAAGTGCAATTAAACCTTTTTTTATATGGATTTATCTACTTCCAGTCCACACAAATTTTTTGTCAGGCCATCCCAACTATAATTTCTGGATCCGTCCCTGGATCCACTGATTTTCCGTCACCAGACTTGCATTATATGTCTTAACTTTTATCACAATGGAGGAAATAATACGTTTATGTGGCTCGATTTACTTGATTTTTTCGTCAACTCTGCAACTTTTATGTCTCTCTCTCTCGACCACAAAAATCAACTTGGATTTGACTTTTTTTTTTAATGTAATTACTAAGATTTATACATACAAATGAGTATTTGTTGGATTAGTTAGCAAGTATTGTGTAGTCATGGAATAGAATCTGGGACTGTGGTGAACAACCATCCACACGTGTGAATAGCCCTAAATGTTGTTACATGTTTGCCTGTCTCTATTAGAGAAGAAAATATAAAATACAACACTGAACTCCGGATGATCCTTATGCCTTTTTTATGTTCGTCTATATGCTATTGTCTCTTGAGTTTCTTGTTTACTTCAATTTGGGTATTCATCAAGAATTTGTTATCATATAAAAGCAAATTATAGCAAACCTTTGAGGATTTGTTTGATTATCTTACCGTTTTGTGTAGGGTTATTTAGGATTTTGCTAGTTTGTATGGATTTCTTTTGGTGCTCACTCAAAATTCGGTTGACCAGGCGAAATCTCGGTTCGAACATTTTTCACGAGCAGATCAAATCAATTTCACCATTTTATAAATACTTGTATTAAGGTTTATCAATTTCACCGTTTCTCAATCTAATTGTAAATAGTATAACAACAATACAACAAATGCAACTTCCAAGGGAGAGGAAGACTAGTGAGAGACATTCAAGGAGGAGTCCAATGAGGTCGATCACGATATTCTACGGGATCTACTTGTGTCTATGATTCGTGTTCGAATAGGCATGTAAAATTTGGTAGAAGTGACGTAATATTCTATTTTTCGTTGTAGTGTAGATTTTTCAGGATTCGACTCAAGATCGTCCAATGGTTCTTCCGATTTGAAATTTTACGTAAATTTTTTTGTGTTTACAATTATGTGTATGTGGTTATGTGATTGTACATTTGCATGTTGGTTCATTCATTATTTACTCTTAAAAAAATTATTTTCAGTAGAAACTAGGAACCAGGAGAAATGTGGGCAGTTAGTAGTAAAAAGTGACAGGGGTAATATTGAATGTCTAATAGTATTCCTTATATCCTCATCCAGCTATAACGTTGTTGTGATGTTAACACAGTCAGTCCTTGACCAAAGTCTGGAGACACGGTTTCACAGCAAACACCAGATCCCAAGCGAGTACAATTCAATTCATTTCATTGAATCAAACGCTCAAGAAAAGAAGTCAATAGAACATATAACAATTTCCCAAAAGAAATTCCAATTGAGAGAGAGAGAGAGATATGCATGTTTGTCCCACTTTGCACTCTTGAACATAGACCATCAAGAATTTAAATACGCAAATTCCTTTAGGCCTTGTTTGGTTACTGAAAGGAATGGAAAGGAAATCAATTTCTAAGTTCTTTTCCTTTCCTTGAAAATTTATAATATATATATATATATATATATATATATATATATATATATATATATATATATATATATATTTGTGTTTTGATAGGACAAAAAAAAAGAAGAAAAGGAAAAGTAAATTTTCTGTAGTGAAAAATTAAATCTTTTGTTGGATGGAGGAACCATCTTTTCCCTTATTTTTTCTCCCTATGGAATCATTTCCATTTTTATTTTTCCATACTTTTCTTTGACATCCAAACATAATAAAAATGAATAACTTTCATTTTTCAATTCCATAATTCCGCAAAAAAAAAAAAGAGGAGGCCTTAATATTTGCCAAATTGCAATCTTGAGCATTTGATTTTTGTTTTCCTTAAGGAATTTAAAAAAATATATATACCATCAAGAGTTATACCGGCCTATATACTACCTCTGTTCAATGTATCTATGTATTTCAAGTTTATATATAAAGAGTAATTCTTCACATCCATCCTTGTTAAATTGAATCTGCTCGTTTTGGAGCTGAAAAAGACATGCAGAACTACATAATTAATTATGAATTTTCTTTTTCGTGTAACTGAAAAAATACATTTGACAGTAATTTTTCAGTTATACACTCCATGAGGAATCTAAAATTAAAAACAGAAAAGAAAATTCAAATACACCTTTTAAGACTTACCAGTGAAAATAAGCTTTCCATAGTTAAATATCATATACACTTTTTTTACAAATATGAAACAACATTGCTATGTGGATTCAATTATCACCAAGAGGGCTGCAAACGAGCCAAGCCGAGCCAAGCTTTTGTAAGCTTGAGCTTGCTTGACTATAATTAATCGAGCTTGATAAAAAATTATTTTAGAGCTCGAGCTTGTTTATATTAAGCTTGAGATTGGCTTGGTTTAAGCTCGAGCTTAACTTGATAAGCAAGCTTGATTCAAACTTGATAAACAAGTTCGATAAGTTCAAAATCAAGTTCGTTAAATTTGATTTCAAGCTCGCTCAAACTTTATTTCAAGCTCATTAAGTTTGATTTAAGCTTAAGGAGCTCGTTTTAATTTAATTATGTTTGAATTAAAGTACCTGTATATTAACAATTTATTTATAAAAAATTAGTTTAAAAGTTTCTTAATATCAATTATTAAGGACATAAATGTATAATACACAAATATATAATATATATATTATATATATATATATATATATCTATATATTATATATATATATAATTTAACAAAGAACCAGGGGCGGCCCGGGGGAGGGGCACGGGCCTAGGCCGGAGCCCAAGGCCCAAGGGGCCCCAAAATTTTTTATTTTTGTATTGTTTTAACTATGATTTTTCTAAGGCTCAAGGGACTTGTAGCCTTCACCCCATTGCCTAGCGTAGGCATCTTGTCATAAGAAGAAAAAAACAAATAGGACAGAGAACATACAAATGAAAAGGGTAGAGAATTGGAAACGTCCACAACTGCAAATCTATTTACACGAAATCGTATCTTCGAGAAATAAAAATGTCACGATCAACATTGAATGGCTAAAATGATGAAAATATGCACGAGCCACGGTATGCAAGAATATACACTTGAAGAAGAGTCGATCAAAATTGGAACAAAGAATGTAAGTACTCTATCAACATATATTGCGATATATATAATATGTCATTTGTCATTGATCGAATATGTATATAGTGGTTGCTAAAATTTTGTTGAGTCTTTAATTTCTAATTTCTTGGTATTTCTTGGTATGTACATGGAATCTTAGTTATCACTATTGTAGATTTTGTATTTTACTAGGATTCAAGAACCAATAGTTATCCGTAATGAACACAACTTCATATACTTCATTTGCTTAAACCTGCTAAAATAGCATCGCTATCTTCTATAATTTAAAATCAAATTATGAACTTCATTAATTTTTAGATCATTTTAGTTATTTTTCCTGATCGAGATTGTGCTAATATTATGATAGGGTTGGGTATGATGTATGGTGTGTATTGCATTGTGAATATCCTATGTTCGATTGCTTGAATGAGACATCTATTTTTAGTCAAGATCATAAACAGACAACCATATACTTTGCATTGTTTTTTTAGTTCAAATGGATGATGAGTCCTACAAATTATACTTATTCTAAAATCTAAATCGATGATGCTACGAATATGAGAAACTTGAAGATTGAGAGAGATGTAGCCTATGTTACTCTACAAAAAAAAATTCATTAATTGTTTCATAACTAGTCTAGTAGAGATGCATAAAAGTTCACATGAAGTGCCTAAGTTCTTTATCCTAAACAGCAAGATTCTACATGTATATTTTATAGGAATCAATCTAAGAAATTGCACAAAATATTATGTTCATAATAACAAAATACTGAATCTTCAAAAAAAAAAAATTGATACTTTTTTTAAACTTTTTTGAACTAGGGCATAATTTGAATTTCGTCCCGGGCATTCAAATGCTCCGGACCGGCCCTGTAAAGAACAACAAACTTCTAAACAAACTCCTAAACGAACTTCTAAACAAGTCAGCTCGCAAGCTCATAAACGAGCCAGTTTACGAGCTCAAACGAGCGAGTACTTCTCAGTTTGAGCTTGGCTCGTTTATTAAACGAGCTCGAAAAAAAATTGAACTCAGCTTATTTAGTAAATGAACCGACTTCAAACGAGCTTTTATCGAACCGAGTTCTTCGAGCAGCTCGCGAACGGCTTGACTCATTTGCAGCCCTGGTCCAAGAGAGTTGTAAGTAATTAGTTGGCATGATGATGCATATTCATTAAATTCATTACTCTCTATAGTCTTTCTTCCATTGCATCATCAATCTAGTGGACCCCACCCACCAAATTTGGTCTAAGTTATAGGACTTTGGAGTTTGGACGCACCGACTGATATTTTCTAAAATGCATCGACAAGAGGGAATAGAAGAGGAGAAAGATAAGGAGAACCCCATTCCACGTTCTACGCGCTTCAAGCCAAAAGACAAAAGAAGGAGAAGAAGAAGTTTAAATGTTATTAATTTTAATGAAAAAGAGAGTTTTTTTAAAGTCTCCAAGTGCACTCCTTTTTCCACCTTTGAATAAAAAGAGAAAAATTGAGTGACATCCCACTTGAATGATCTATTTATGCGATGTATCCAAATTATTTGTAATGTATAAGTTATCCTACTTTGGATTTGCTATATGTATAAGTCATCAATTTATGTTTTCCGTCAGTTCTGATGAATGGACTCTTCATTAAAAAAAAATTGGACCAAAATAATCCTCCTTCCATT
This sequence comes from Iris pallida, assembly GCA_029216955.1. Lineage (NCBI taxonomy): Eukaryota > Viridiplantae > Streptophyta > Magnoliopsida > Asparagales > Iridaceae > Iris > Iris pallida. The sequence continues at coordinate 1,220,571 of JANAVB010013596.1, forward strand.
GTCTTC